>VDFB02059109.1:0-30217 GCA_007258455.2 Sequoia sempervirens
TTTTTGGCTTTGGTGACATTAACATTTGTTTTCCTCGTATCATCATCAGTTGTACTCAGTGTGCATTTAATACTAGGATATTCAAATGTATTAATGGTCCAGAGCCTGGAACCTTCCTCTACTGTCTTTAGAGAAATAGTTTCTCATAAATAATGTGGAGGTGGTTCCTAAGTTAGCATTGGTGTATTGCACATTTTCTTCATTAATAATAATAATTTTTATTTGAAAAACTTTTCTTAAAAAGTTTGTGGTGTTTTGACCTTTAATATTTATAAGAATTTTATTATTTTGTAAGAATTTTATTATTTTCATGATTTTTAAATAATTATAATGGCATCCTTAAGAAAAGGAAATAGACAACAACAAAAAATTATCAAAACCAAAATCAAGGACATTTTTTCCAATTATAATGACATCTTTCCTTAGAAAACAAAGAAATAGACAACAAAAATAAGTTGTCAAAACCAAAATCAAGGAAAAATTATAATGACATCCTTCCTATATAACATGATACTACACAATCACATATGCATTAGTAGTTTGAGAAATTTAAAGAGAGATGGCAAATAAAAGATCTACTCTTGTTTCACAGTGGCAGTTTTGTTACTGCTTAGCACTACATCAACAACCACTCCAAGTTAGATATATAAGTTTAATATATCACTTTTTTTTCATGTTAAAATGCCAAATTAATTCTCTAATGTGTGTGGAATGTTGATTACATGGATTTTTGGCTCTGTTGGTGACATTAACATTTGTTTTCCTCGTATCATCATCAGTTGTACTCAGTGTGCATTTAAGACTAGGATATTTAAATGTATTAATGGTCCAAAGCCTGGAACCTTCCTTTGTTGTCTTTAGAGAAATAGTTTCTCATAAATAATGTGGAGGTGGTTCCTAAGTTAGCATTGGTGTATTGCACATTTTCTTCATTAATAATAATAATTTTTATTTGAAAAACTTTTTCTTAAAAAAGTTTGTGGTGTTTTGGCCTTTTAATGTTTATAAGAATTTTATTGTTTTGTAGGAATTTTATTATTTTCATGATTTTAAATAATTTATCAATGAATAAGAGTTGATGAATTTGGTTATTTTTGGAGTTCAGTAAGTGAATTAATAGATTTTTTTAATTTTATTATATTTTATTTAAGTGCAATTGATTATAGAATATTGTAATGGTTAAGTTAAAGATGGGGAAAATATAGATTAAACAGACTTCACAAGATAATTATAGTTGATTATTTTATTTTCAATCATATTTCATAATCTAATTATATTTAATTACTGATTTACATCCTATTATGTCTTATCTAAGATGCGATTAGAACTATAGACAAAGGATAGATCTTAACTGATGAATAAATGGTTTACTTTCAACCAACCAAAATTCATTATAAATTCATTTTTTTTCCATATATTATATTTTTTATTTTATTAAAGTGAAATGCAAGATTTTTAACTTTTTAAATTTTCCAAATTATTTATCTTCAAATTTATTAGCCAATAAAGCGTATTTTAGCATAAATTATTTTTATCACAATTTTTAAAGGAATTTTTCAAGACATTTTTAATGTTTGAAAGCAATAGTAAACTTATTTTCTTCAATGATTTTACTTCTCAACACCCCTTTACCTATTTTTAGTGGACAATTTAAAAATAAGTTGTAACATGTTATTTAAAAATTTAAAATTAAAATGAAAGTTATATATCTTTTGTAATTTTTTTATTATTATTATATTAGAAAGTTCTCTTAATAGAATCAATTTGTCACTAGTGTTTAATATTTTAAATTTGAGCCAATCAAAATTGACAATTTTATTTTCATACATTATTTTTTAGTTTTTCTAAAGTAATATTGGTGATTTTTAACTTCTGAAATTAGTTTAGCATCACATTTTTAATTTACAAATTTATTGGCTTTTTTTAGGCATATTTTTGCCACTTCTTTGTTTGCATATCCCAAGGTGCAATGATTATGAGAAAGTTAAACTTAAAAATTGTTAAAAACAAATTTTGAAAAAGAGTTAAAATAAGTGATAAAAAATTTATATTAAGAGAATTAAAAGATCTCATAAAAATGTGCACAATTTTCATAATGATTGCAAAATTTATCTTAATTTATTATTTTATTTTAATAATTTTTTTATGTTAAATTTGTATTTTTTATAATTTAATATTTGTATATTTTTATTTAATAAGTTAATCAAAAATATTTGAAACATTAAATCATTAGTATTTAACATTAAATTATATCATTACTATTTTAATATTCAATTATATGACCCCTTGCAAAACAACTTTAACACAATTCACAATTACTCACTGGCAGATCCTCTCTGCCTACCAAATTCAAACATATGAAACTGCAACAAAAAACAATTTAATATATTCAAATTTTATTAAACATTTTCACCAAAACAGAATACACAACTCAGCAATTACAATTATTGGCCTTTCTCAGGGACATTAAGTATCTCCCCTGCCTCTTCAAAGGGTCCTCTCCCTGCCACGCTGCTCCACATTCCTCAATCTTAATATCACTCTTTCCTTGAAATTTCAATTCTCCCACGCGCAGCTCCTCTTCCTCCAATTTGGTGCCATCACATGTTTCAAATTTGTAGTCTTTCCATACGCAGCCTCTTGTTCTTATTCTCACGGGCTCTCTGGAGGTCGTTCCCCTCTTCTCTATCTCGTGCAGAATTAACTCATACAAAATCTGATATTCGGTTGAACCTTATGTGGCGCATCCTATGGCAATCATATTGTTGGATTTATTCTCTCCAGCTATTCCTTCATACCTTACGCCTCAACTCATGCTATCATGGTTTTCTCCTTTCTTCTAATTCTCAGGGATGTGCTCTCCTTCTTTAAATTCCGCGCCCCTATCTCATCCTTCTTTCCCCTTCGAAGACTTGACACAAGTCTCCTGCAACCTTCTAACTTCTCCTCTGTGTGGGCTCTTCTCCTTTCCCTTAAGCGTTGCTCTCCCTTTTCTCTCTTCACTGCCTATATGCTTGTAAAATCTACATCTTCTTGTTTCAACGACCCTTTCCTGTTCCTATCGGGCTTCTTTCTCCAACATCGATTCCATTCATCGTCTCACATAGTTCCTCATCGAATTTTTTTTACAATTTTTTTTAGGAGAATTCCATCATCGGTATGTTGCGCGCCCTTTGGTCTTTCTTTCCTGGTGCATACTTTATTTCTGTCTTTTCATTCCTCAAAACTTTACATGTTTCCAAATATTTTGTCTAACATTTGTAATAAAATGTTGAGGATTTGAAAATAAATAACATCCTTTACATTTTAAACTATTTTAAATTAGTTATCCTTGTGTGCAAATTCATGAATACCAAGGGGAATTAGAAATGTTGCAACCTTCGACATGTAAATCGGTTATTGGAGCTCTTCAAAACTTCATCAATATGAGTGTATTTAAATGTGATTGGATATTTTCTCATTGAGCCACTGCCAATGTTGCATCCAGATTTGCATATCAAAAGAGAACCAAACAAACCAAAATTGAAAAATTAATCTGCAATTTTTTTTTGGTTGGTGAGGATTCCCTGTCCCCTCGTGTGCTCCTACACTAGACATGTCGAGTAGGAAGATTGTGAGCATATGCTCACAATTGTGGAGTTGAGTGATGGAATCACTCTTTCAAGTTAACATCAACCTCCAGTGAACTCCTTCATTGTGCAAGTGCTGAAAATTAATCCTTCTTCTGCCTTTTCTAGCATCGTGCCAAAACACGCACCACTTTTCTCCAACAACACCGCATCTTCCTCTATGGGTTCAAACCCACCTCTAACTGTCCACCTCCACCAATACCCTACAACATCCTCAACCAACTCTACACACCACACAACATCTACTACATGCTCTTGTGTTCTATCCAACTCACCCTCTATGATATCATCTAAAATCAAAGTACCATCATAAAATTGTTTTACCTTATCTTCACTTGCAACTACAACTTCATATTTCACTGTGATGTCTTCTACCTCCTTGTCAACTGCAACTTCTCAATCTTCTTTCTTCACTACAATAGCAAGCTTCGTCATCCATTCTTCCTCAATTGTCAGCAACAAATCTTCTTTGCCATGCTTCATTGTTGCAACCTCTTCACTGCTCACTTCCTTCTTTTCTTCATTTTTCTCCATGCCTTCTTCCTAACATGTCTTCACTGCAACTTCTTTGGTAGGGGCTACATCTTCTTTTTTCTATCTCAGGCTACTATCCTTATTCTTCTTCTCGCTATCCTCTTTCAAGAGAACCTTCTTCTTCTCACTACTCTTCACCATTTTCCTCCCACTCTTTCCAACGCTCTTTTCCACTTTTCCTCGAACCATCTTCTTCAATGCTTCACACAATTCCTCGAGCCTCACCTCGTTCTTTCCTAGTTCACAAACTATTTGTCCCATATTTTCAATCATCTCATCCTCCACTTTATCCCAATACTACTCCCAAAACAATATCTGCACGGGTCTCCTCATGACCCAACCCATTTTTTCTATTGCAATCTCACCTCTCATAATTTGTCATCACTTCTCAAGTTTCCTTTGTGGCTTCAAGTTCTCTCTCTCGCTGCTAGGGTTCCTCACACACACCTACAACAGCCCTCTCGAGCTTCTTCTCTATTGCTTCACATGCTTTCCACTAAGTGCAAACTACCTCCCCATCGGTGATCTGTTCACACAACACTCACAGGTCTTGGTGGATCCTCTCTACTCTCAGGACTACCTGTTCTGATACCAATTGATGCAGATGGGGTCCTCCTCTCTTGTAAAAAAAAATTAACACAATTCACAATTACTCACTGGCAGATCCTCTCTACCTACCAAATTCAAATATTATGAAACTACAACAAAACACAATTTAATATATTTAAATTTTATTGATCATTTTCACCAAAATAGAATACACAACTCAACATTTACAATTATTGGCCTTTCTCAGGGACATTAAGTATCTCCCTTGCCTCTTCAAAGGGTCCTCTCCCTGCCACACTACTCCACATTCCTCAATCTCCAAATCACTATTTCCTTGAAATCTCAATTCTCCCATGCGTATCTCCTCTTCCTCCAATCTGGCACCATCACATGTTTCAAATTTACAGTCTTTCCATACGTAACCTCTTGTTCTTATTCTCACGGGCTCTCTAGAGGTCGTTCCCCTCCTCTCTATCTCGTGCAGACTTAACTCATACAAAATCTACTATTTGGTTTCCTTATGTGGCACATCCTATGGCAATCGAATTGTTGGCTTTATTCTCTCTAAGTATTCCTTCATACCTTACACCTCAATTCGTGCTATCGTGATTTTCTCCTTTCTTCTACTTCTCAAGCCTACGCTCTCCTTCTCTAAATGTCACACCCCTATCTTAGCCTTCTTTCCCCTTTGAAGACTTGACAAAAGTCTCCTACAGCCCTCTAACTTCTCCTTTGTGTGGGCTCTTCTCTTTTTCCCTTAAGCATTGCTCTCCCTTTTCTCTCTTCACTTCCTATATGCTTGTAAAATATGCATCTTCTCGTTTCAGCTACCCTTTCTTGTTCCTATCAGGCTTCTTTCTCTAGTATCGATTCCCTTCATCTTCCCACGTAGTTCCTCATTGAATTTTTTTTGCAATTTTTTTAAGAGAATGGCATCATCACTATGTTGTGCGCCCTTTGGTCTTTCTTTCCTAGTGCATACTTTCTTTTTGTCTTTTCATTCCTTAAAACTTTAGATGTTTCCAAATATTTTGTCTAACATTTGAAATAAAATTGTTACGGACTTGAAAATAAATAACATCCTTTACATTTTAAACTATTTTAAATTATTCATCCATGTGTGCAAATTCATGAATACCAAGGGGAATTAGAAATGTTGCAACCTTCGACATGTAAATCGGTTATTGGAGCTCTTCAAAACTTCATAGAACGAGTGTATTTAAATGTGACTAGATATTTTCTCACTGAGGCATTGCCAACATTGCATCCAAATTTTCCTATCAAAAGAGAACCAAACAAACCAAAACTTAAAAATTAATCTACAAAAAAAAATTAGTTGGTGAGGATCGCCTGTCCATCCATGTGCTTCTACACCATTATATCATTGATATTTCAACATTAAATTATATTATTAAGAAAATAAAATATTAAACTAATATACTAAATTATTAATTAATAAATAAAATGGTATTATAATATTACAATTTTATGATATAACATTTTCAGTAGTGGTTGATTTTAACATTTGAATAATTTTTAAAGTATTCATATTTTTTTGTTAATAAAGAGCATATAAATAGTCTTTATTAATTGGTGAGGGTGTATATAGAAAATAATTTTATAAATTTTAGTTAGTTACATTTATTTTTAACAGAATTATAGTTAGAACGAGATGAAGCCAGAATCTTTGGAAAGGAATTTCAAATATGTGAGGTGCAGTCCTCGTCCTCTGTATTTGTTGTGGCCTATTCTTACATATACAAACTAATAGGCTTCTTATTACGAGTATCATCGTTGCCAAGTTTCTTGATTTGAAAGCAATAGTTAAACTTATTTTCTTCAATGATTTTTATTCATGAAGACAACTTCCTAACACCCCTTTAACTATTTTTTAATAGGCAATTTAAAAAAGAAAAATTAGTAATATTTTTCAAATCCAATGATCCTATATATCAAATTTGAAGATAAAATTTAAAAACAAAAAAAGGAAGATAAATTCAAATAATACTTTATTAATTTAATAAATTATATGAGTTCTCTTAAAATTTTAAAAAATAAGTTGTAACATGTTATTTAAAAATTTAAAATTAAAATGAAAGTTATATATATTTTATAAAAAAAATATTATTATTATATTAGAAAGTTTTCTTAATAGAACACATTTTTAATTATTAGTGTTGCCATGGAACTAAGGTTAATTTGTCACTTGTGATTAATATTTTAAATTTGAGTCAATCAAAATTGACAATTTTATTTTCGTACATTATATTTTAATTTTTCTAAAGTAAAATTGGTAATTTTAACTTTTCTAAATATTTGAAATTAGTTGAGCATCACATTTTTTATTTACAAATTTATCGATTTTTTTAGGCATTTTTGAGGCATTTTTTCCACCACTTCTCTTTTTGCATATCCCAAGGTGCAATGATTATGTGAAAGTTAAAGTTAAAAATTGTTAAAAATAAATTTTGAAGAAGAAATAAAAATAGCACATAAAAAAATTATATTAATAGAATTAAAATATCTCATAAAAATGTGCACAATTTTCATCTCATATGCTAAATTTATCTTAATGTATTATTTTATTTTAATAAATTTTATGTTAAATTTGTATTTTTTATAATTTAATATTTTTATATTTTTATATAATAAGTTTATCAAAAATATTTGAAACGAGGTGACACTGGGACTGAGATAGTGAAGAAGGGCTCTATAGGGTTTCGTACCTGGTGCATCGGCGTACGTCGACAGACGTGGAAGGGTCCTGTGGGGGAGACGGCGTGCTCCCCCACGTAGGTTTGCTTTGATTTTTTTTGCCCTCTTTACTCCTGGTTTTTCATTGTTTCTCACCTTTGTTTTTTTTTATTTTCTCGCTGCTTGTTTTCTTCTCTGGCTCGTGTTCCCATCACAGCCTGGACCAAGGCGGTATCTAATTTCGTTTCCTCCCTCCATTTATGGAGGGAGCCAAGGGCGACCTTGGCCCCAATCCTTCTGGGCCTTATACTGAATCTTCACCAGTTTCCCATGACGCTACTCCAAAATCCTTCAAAGAAGCCTTGGTCGGAAACGGAGTGGTGGTTCCTGCGAAGGCCAAATTCGAAGTTGAAGAGGCAAGTGGTTTTGGTGTTCAAGAAGGTAAGTTACCCTCACCCTCTCCCAAGGATATTATCATTTCTCTGAATCCAGTGCTTAAATTTATAATTGACAATGAAAGATGTAGACTCAAAGATACTGCAATATTCTTTGCCGCCGTAGACCCTAGCAAAATCCCGGCAAGAAAATTCATTGATAACTGGCTTGTTAAAACTTGGGCAAATAAATTTGGTGTCTTGGTTAGATTCTGCAGAATGATCCAGCATGGTCTATTTGTTATTTTCTTTGCAAATAGCGCAATGCAAAACAAGGTGTTAGAGAAACCCTATTGGAATCTCGGTGGGTGTGCTTTTAGAGCGCTCCCTTGGGCTTCAGCTGCCATTGTAGAGGAGATTCTTGCCCTCTCGAGCCCCAAGTGGGTTATCTTAAAAAATCTCCAGCCAAAATTTTGGAAGATTATTCCCCACATTCTAGTGTTGTGCGTATTGATGAGGCGAAAGCAACCCTTCCTCATCTAGACGCTAGGGCACTTGTCTTCCTAAACCCAAGAATTAATATCCCAAAAAATATTGTTATCAAAGAAGATCAATCTCTTTTTCTCTGCCCTCTTGAAGTTTTGGGGGGATTAACGGCTTGCTACCTCTGTCGTAAAGAGGGCCACATCAGGAAGAATTTTCCCATCATTAAGAAAAAAGATGTTAATAACAATGAGCGTTGTCCCTCGTCATCTGCACCTAACTCCTCTCCTAGTGCCGTTGAGACCCAGCCTATGTCAGGTGGATCTTCAAGAGAGGTTCCCGAAGCTATAGCGGATCTGGGCAGTGAAAACTCCTTATCACCCGGGTATCCTTTGTCACAGTCCCTGTTGGATGGAAAAAATATTATGGAAACCAATCTGACTGGGAATTATGTAAATCATTCGCCCCCTCCTCGGTGTGACCAGGAGGTGCTTACTCCCATCCACAACTCCTTTTTCGCCCTTTTGCAAGGCTGGGGCGACGATGCCTGCAAATCGGCTAGTGTTGGTGATCTGGAATCCTTTTCCCTCACTCAATGCCTTGCCAAGAGTCTGAGGATTGTTGAGAAACTCAATGCCCAACAATTAGCCATGAGGGATATTAGAAAAAGAATTGAAGGAAACTTGGCTAAGCGATACGAATCTGATTTTTTTCCCAAAAGCTCCTTCCTTAAGATAAACAAAGAAGTTGACCAACCTGAAGCTAAAACTATCAATGTCGCTAAGGATGAGACCCAGGCCAATATTTTTCCTACAAACAGTGAAGGACCCACACAGGGTGAAGCCGAAAGGCATGAAAAAGAGAAAGCTTTTGGAACCTCGTCTGATAATGATGTGACCCAATGTCATGAGGCTGCAAATGAGTGTTGTTTTCCAAATAACACTAGAAATTACGAGGCCCAAGCTAGCATAACCGATGAGGCTCTTCCCCTTAAACAAAGTGTGGTCACACTTGTGGAAGATTCCTTCACTACCCATGAACAACTTATTCGCCAAGATCTGACCCTTAACGACATTGATGTTGACAATAAGGGACTTAAAGGAAACAATAATGAAGAGAACAAAGCTGACCTTGAGAAAAATGATAAAATTGATAATAATAGTATACAAATGAACTTAAATAATGAAGAATTCCAATGTACAAAAGAGGGTAAACCTAAGGAGGGTAGCACTAAGGGACAAGAACCCCGTGCAGTGAAACCCAAGAAAGGACCAGGCAGGCCGAGGAAAAATAGCTTCTCTGTTGGAGGAGCCAAAAAAATGGGGCTGGCTAACTCCAAGAGGAAGAAGGTCAGCACTATACTCCAGTCCCCAGTGTTAAAAAAGTTTGAGAGTGAGGATAATCTTCCTAAATGTTTTGAGCACTTCAAAGGAGACCAAAGTGTTATAAGCATGACAACTGAAAATGAATCTTAATTGTATTTCTTGGAATGTCAGGGGACTAGAGTCACCTGATAGGAAATATATTGTACGAAGGTTTCTAAACCTCGAAAAAAATAAAGACTTTGTGTTGCTCCATGAGACTAAAGCAACTAGCTTCACTTTGGAGATGAACCCTAGATTTGTCTGGAACTGCTCCAAAGCCTTCTCCACATCTCATGAAAGAGGCAGGGGTGGGGCGACCATTCTGGTTTCTAATAAGTGGGCCCAACATGTTACTGATTATGGATCTTCACCTTGTAACTGGGTGGTCTAGATTAAGCTTGAGAGAGAAGGTGTTGTTTTTAGAATCTGCTCTATGTACACTCCTAATGATCACAGGGAGAGATGTAACCTATGGCAATGGCTTTCGGGGTTGGAAAACATCCCCTGGATTGTGGGAGGGGATTTTAATATGGTTGAGCAATGAGAAGACAAGTGGGGAGGGGCTGATATGGCTTGGAAGGGTAATGAAAGACATTTCTGGTTGAGATGTAAAAACAAATTAAGACTTTCAGACCCTATGGAGGGAAATAAAAAGCAATGTAAGGGGGTTTGGTACTTGTGGTGCAATGCGTAGAAAGGGGAGAGCAGAATTTACTGCAGATTGGACGAATTCTACACTAACAAAGACGTCTTCAGTTTTTTCCCAAATGCCAATGGTGTTAGGGTCCAAGTATACCCATACACCCTTTCCGACCATCATCCCATCATTGCAAATCTCACTTGTTGCATTAACCCCCCTTTGGGAGTAAAAAAGAAAGGTTGTTTCATGCTCAATACACAACTTCTGAAAGATTCTAACTGCAAAGAGGCCATAGCCTCCCCAGGGGAAATAAACAAATGGATGTTAAATGAGGCCTCCGCCATTGAAAGATGGAATACCAATGTAAAGGGGTGGAGGTCCCTTTTCCAAATAATTGGAAAAAAGCGAGACCTAGACAGCAGGAAAAATGAAATGGAGCTTCATGATGGCCTGCTTGAGGCAGAGACTAAGCTGAAATCTAATCCTAGAGATGAAATGCTTTGGGAGAGATTGATTATGGCCAAAGATAGTCTGAGAAAAATTTAGGCCCGCAAGGTGCAGGGGCAGAAAGTAAGAGAAAAACTGAACTGGCTAAGTTGTGGGGCCAAGGGGTCAAAGTTCTTCTTCAGCTATCTGAGAGATAAGAGAGTGAAAGAGCACGTGGGCCAAATCTAGGATGGGGTGCAACTTTGCACCACCCAAGAAGAGGTGATGGACCAGTTTCACTCCTTCTTCAAAAACCTTTTCAATTCTGAAAATGGGGGTGAGCAGGGTATGAGGGCTAGATCCATTATAAAAGGGCTCATCCTGAAGATGATTGAGGATGAAGAATATTCTCAACTTGATAGTGATATCACTAAAGAATAAATTACTAGAGCCATCTCTACCATGAACAATGATAAATCGCCAAGTTGGGATGGTCTCCCGGTGGAATTCTATAAAGAATTCTTTGATTGGATGTGTGAGGATCTTTTGGAGGTGTATAAGGAGGCTCTGAATAATGGTTCCCTTGGTGAAGACATCAACAAAGGTATCATTAGATTGATCCCTAAAGGGGGTGATAAAACCCTTGTTAAAAATTAGAGACCAATAAATTTTTTGAATGTCTCCTATAAAATTTTGGCCAAGGTTATTGCTTCAAAATTGGTCAGTATTCTTCCAAAATTCATTAACACTCAAACTGGTTTCATAAAAGGTAGGTATATTTTGGAAAACCTTATTACAAGTTGTGAAGCTTTGGAGTGGGCCAAAAGTTCCAATCAGAACGTTGTTATGCTCCTTTTGGATTTTGAAAAAGCTTTGGATAGGGTGGAATGGATTTTCCTAAGGACGGTTCTACAGGGCTTTGGTTTTCCTCCCAAGTTTTGTAACATGGTTGATACCCTCCTGAGAGATGCCACAGTGCAGGTAGATGTGAATGGTGTGTTATCTGAGAAGATCTCTCTTGGTAGGTCAATCCACCAAGGTTGCCCTCTGGCTCCTACATTATTTGTTATAGTCTCGGATGCTCTCTTTTACCTCTTAAGGGACAACACTGTCTCCCCCAAGATAAATAGGATTTTCCTTCCTGATAATAATGAGTTAATCAATGTGCAGTTTGTGGATGACACGTCTATTTTTGTGGACCTTGAGCAAAGTAATTTGGAGTCCCTGATGAAGAAATTGGATCTCTTTTGTCTTGCCTCTGGTGCCAATTTATCCAAAGCCAAATCCACCTTTCTTGGTTGGAAAGAAGAGCCACCTAATTGGCTAGGAAGATATGGGTTTCAATGGGGTGGCCCCAAAAAATTAGTGAGATATTTGGGGATCCCCTTTGCAGTGAGCCCAAATCTGAAAGAGATGTGGAATTGGGTGAAATCCAAAATTGATAAAAATCTAAGTGGTTGGAATAGGCAACATCTCTCCTTGGCTGGAAGAATCCAGGTTTGTCAAAAAATTATTTCCTCATATAGTGTGTACTTTTCATCAGTCTAGTATTTTAGCAACTATCAAGTTAATGACATTCAAAAAAGAATCAGAAGCTTCCTTTGGTCAGATGGTAAAGGGAAAAAGAAGAGGCACTCAGTTAAGTGGGACTAGTGTTGCCTTAGTAAACTGCATGGGGGCATTGGTCTGAAAGACCTAAAGTTGCAAGGGATTGCACTTGCTACCAAATGGATCTTGAAATCCCTCAAAGGTAATGAACCGTGTAAAGTGTTGGTTAGAAACAATATCACTCTGGCAATTCCAAAGCAGGCTAAGACATGGAAATGTCTGCCCTTTAGTGATATCCTCCTCAGTAAACACTCTATGGTCCCGATTGGATCTAAGGTTTTTAAAAGCTTGTGGAAGGCTTGGGAACTGACTAAGCATAATGTATGTTTTAAAAATTGTAGCATAACTCTTAAGAATGGAGCAAAGTGTTTCCTCCATCTGGTGGAACCTGGAGCACAACGGTAAAAAACTTGTGTTGCTTCAAGGATGCTCTGCTAAGAACTGGCACAAAAAAGGTATAAGAACGTTTGTTGATGTCTTGTGCAGTAGAAATCTTTTAAGTTGGGACAGTATTCGAGAAAAATATGAATTGCTTGACTCTAATTATAGAACTTACTCCACAATTCTAGAAGCTTGCAGAGAGGCATGCTTTCCCTCAACTGTGGAGGATGAGTGTGACATTTCTAATATTGTTGTTCGGAAAGATGGTTCACCTTTGAACTGTATTAAACCTAAATCAATTTATAATGAGCTGACTAGGAATGATTTTGTTCTTGAACATGTTAATAAATGTTGGGATTTATCTCTTAACACTAATGACCGGAAAAGAATTCTTTCCATGGTTTGGCACAACGCCATGGAGCCTAAAAAGGCTTGTTTTAGATGGCTGGTAATCTTGCAAAAAATTCCCTTTAGAACTAATTTTTTGGATGTGGATATCTGTAACATCTACAGGACACCTAAGACTGTTAGGCACATTCTTTTTTACTATCTTTATGCTAAAGAAATATGGAATTTATTTTGTCAAAATTTGAAATTTTGGTATAAAGATGGAAAAATCAGTTGGCAGGATATTCTCTTTTGTGATCTTAAAATGAATTTGGATTGCAAATTGTTTTGGTATCTTCTTACTAATGAGATCCTTTGGCACATCTGGAAGGCGAGAAACAATGATAAATTTATGGGAGTAAAGAGGGTGCTTACTGAGTCAGCTAGAAGACTCACACATGTTTTTGTCTCTTCCCAGGTTTCTATCCACATTGAGAACTCTATGGAGAAATTCATGAGATTGATAAGGATTGATGTGACAATCAGTAGTAGGAAAGAGAACACATGCCGACATGTTGGTCACCTGTACTGTGAGGAGGCATAAATCTTTAGGAGGGCCTTTGATGAGTTTCAAAAGACAATGAATGAAGTTGTTGGACCTGAAAGACAAACTGGACCACAACAAATGACCTTGCGGGTTGAAGGAATGGCGTTCCAAAGTGTGATTGTTGAAGAAGTGGGATGCAAAACCAGTTCAACAACTTCTGTTCTTTTGTGAATGCTAATCTGGAGTTTATTTATGTAAGGAGGGACATATAGACCAAAAAACTTGGTGCAATTTCTATATATTGTTCAATTTTGGTCCACGGCTGTCCTCTGACTAAGGGATGTTCTATTATTTCTGATGTTTTAATGTGTTAAACTGTAGCTGCAGTGCGTTGTATCTGTTCTTATACTATATTCAATACAAAAATATATATTTGAAACATTAAATCATTAGTATTCAACATTAAATTATATCATTACTATCTTAATATTCAATTATATCATTGATATTTCAACATTAAATTATGTTATTAAAAAAATAAAATATTAAACTAATATACTAAATTATTAATTAATAAATAAAATGATATTATAATATTACAATTTTATGATATAACATTTTCATTAGTGAGAGGCTGATTTTAACATTTGAATAATTTTTAAAGTACTCATAAATTTTTAGTTAATAAAGAGTATATAAATAGTCTTTATTAATTGGTGAGGGTGTATATAAAAAATAATTGCATAAATTTCAGTTAGTAACATCTCTTTTTAAGAGAGTTATAGTTATAAACGAGACAAAGCCAGGGATTTCTAAATATTTATCTTCCTCCTGCTCGTTTTCAGTACAAATTTGATACCTAAGATGAGCATAAAGAAATCTTTGGAAAGGATTTTCAAATATTTGAGGTGTTGTTACATCCCACTTGTTCCCTAGATATTTTGATGTTGTACCCTAGTTATTTTGATGTGTACCCTAGCTATTTTTTTGTATTAAAGATAGTATAAACATTGAGTACAAAATCAGAAAATTATATCAGAGCGATCAAGATAGCAGATTTCCCCTATCCTAGAAGGCGAACCCCCCCTTATGTATCATGACATTTACATACAAATATGCTTAGAACTGCTACATACAAAAGGAATTTGTTACATACTTTTCCACTGTGCACCATTTACAAAAGGAATTTGTTGTATACTGTGTCCACTATGCAACATTAACCAAACAGAGTTGTGCTAAATACAATCAAGAAGTATAACATATACCAAATTATGCAGTATGCGTCTACAACCATTTCATAGGCTCCTACTCTCACCGCCTGCATCCAGGTCACTCCACCCAGCTAATGATTCTGCTGCAAGCAATTTATTCAAGGAGAAGACCTCCTCAATCTCCCAGTTTTCGTTGGTGTGGAGTCTAGGAACCCTGACCATGTGTTGTTCCTGTTCTGTCTTAGCTTTCCCATTAAATTCTTTTTGGAATTCCTCCAATGTAGCCAAGAAAGTGGCCAAGATAGGCTACCCAACTTTCCAATTGTGCCTAAATTTTACCTCCTTCTAGTTGATTAGCATGACCCCGCCCTTAAAGAGCTGGAGGAACTTGTTCTATGAGACCTTCACCGTCATGATAACCTGGGAAGCAACATTAAACAATATGAGTCTTTTTGCAGACTTGGTAAGGTTCCTCCTTATGCCATTAAATTTTCCCCATTCCTTACTTTCCATAAATGCCAAAGAATCTCATTAGCTAAGCAGTGCCAAAACAAGTTACATTCCTTCCCAATATTTTTATCATTGCATAATAACACCTCTTTCCAATTAACTTTGTTGTTTGCTTTCCAGATTAACAGATTATTGCATACAAGTTTCCATATTTTATTTGCATAAAAAAAATCAAAGAAAAGATGTTCAACTATCTTGGGTACTCTACAGATACTACATATTCCAATCTCATTATGCTTCCTTTGCATAGGGACTCTTTGTAGCAGAATTAGCCATCTTAGACATGATTTTTTAGGGTCAAGCACATGGGACCAATTAGGGGAGAATATTTCTTTCCATTCCTTGTTGCTTAGGTTTATTTTCCATGTTCTGTTAAGGTGTTCATTTAGAGATTCATTGAAATTTAGGTCCTTGTAAATGACCTTTTCCTGTAGGTCCTTGAGAGGTGTGTTGTTTTTCCACACTACTTGTTCTACAAAATTTCCACTTGGGGTACTGAGGTTAGGAGGGGGGTGAGCTCCTATGCTTGCTTCAACACTGAGTAAGTTTGTATGCTAGAGGGGGGCAAGTGGAATTCAGCTTGTAAGTCCTCCCACTTGCTGGCACTTTCAAATTTGCAAAATTTTTGGAGTGCCCATATTGAACCCTAAATTTTTTTATTCCATCTCAAACCTTTGTTACATCTGGATGTAGGGTTCTTATATGGGGGGTTTAGGGTTTTATTCATTATAATTGTTTGCAACATTCTATTTGGTTGTTGACTGCATATTTCTCGTTTCCGATTATTTAAAAAAAAAAACTCTTATGTCTATCAATGTCATCAAGTGACTGGTCCCTCTCGCCTAGGTTTGAATTTCCCATCTCATAAGGTTAAGTAGGGGGCCATTGGGCCTTTACATCCTTTGCATTTCGTGACTCAGAAGTTCTCGAGCCTATTATTCTCATGTCATCCTAGGGGATCCCTTTCATTAGAACAACTTAAATGCATTTGCTTAAAGTTTCCACTTAAGTCCCGATGGCCATCATACTATATCACTCATCGTTGATTTCTTCAGAAGTACGTATTTTGAATTGGCAACGAGCAATGAAACGGTGTTTTCTTTGATATCGCTCATGGTAGATAGCTACCAGAGCTCCTAAATAGAATGCACGATGAGCGATGTTCCTTGAGGGATCGCTTATCGTTAATGGCTTTTGAGCCTTCAAATTTGTAATAGCGATAAGCTATGCCCCGATTTTTTGTTCTTATTGCTCATCGTGGATACTCATAAGATGATAAATTTAGGATCAATGACGAGCGATATGATAAAATTTCCTTAACATCGCGTGATCACAGATATGTTTTAAATGCTAAGTTCCACATTAGCCATACGTGATACATATTGTAAACTTTGTAAATCCTCCCATCGCTAATTGTTTGCAAACTATATGAGGAGAATTAGCAATGAGTGATGACCTTATGTTTTATCATTCATCGCGAATTCATTTCAAAGCTAAATTTCCAAATTAGCGATGAGCGATGGTATTCTCTGAAAGATTTCTTTTACCAATATGATAAGATCTTGTGTTTGATGTCTTTTGTGCCATTGATTTTCATGCAGGTGTACGTGTCTAAATCTGATGCCTTCACTACATCTCTCATTGTTGATAGGAGCCTGGGTGCAAAGCTTGAATTATCGGTTAACGATGGAAGGATGGATATGATCAAAGGACAAGCCATGGAACCAAGGGCTGGGATTTCATCGTGGGGATGTTTACATAGCCGATGAGGTCGATGAAGGATGAGATGCATCCGTGATAGGAGATGACTATTGATGGAATAAGCAACGTGGCAAGATCCTGAGGATTTCACATAAAGAAAAAAGGAAAGCAGCGAAAGGACTAGAGAACCATTGATGTAGTTTTAAAACGGGATGATCCAACAGACTAAACATCATTGCATCAATAATTTCATCGATGGTTGCACCCTAAAATTTGGGGAATATTAGCGATGATCGATGAAGCGTATAAGGAAATATTCTCTCTAGAAAACAAATTGGTCTTATGTACTTCGCCGATATTAATGAAAAACATAGATTAGGTTGGCGATACATGCTAATTGTCAGATTACATATGATTTATCAAGATTAAAGAAGAACGTGGCAACATTTGAGATAGCATTGCTATTTTCTAGGAGCAAGTTGCTAATGGCTGAAAAACAATGCTCATGGCCACCTTAGATGAAATTTTAATTGTTCTAAGATCAATGGCCCAAATTCAAAATTGAATTGTTAAGTTATCAATTCGCTCACGCAAGGATTTCTTGAATCATTAATTCTTCATGCTCCAATTATCTATTTAATACAGGTTGATCGTTGTTCATTTTCACCATCTTTCCATTCTATAGTGTATGTAAGGCGAAGTGTGAAGAGGAGTGAGAGGCTGTTTGTTTGTCTTGAGTTGAATATTCTTTTCCTAAGTAGGTTGGTTTCAAATTGGGTTCTCTGGTCTGGTTAGGAATTTCTCTGATAGGTTGGTTACAATTGTCTGGGTTATAAGTGTGTCTCCCTATAGATTTGTTTTAAATTGTTAAAATTTGTTTGCTCTAGAAATGGGGAAAAGTGGTGTGACAATTCAGCCTGTTAGAAGGTCTAGCTGACTCAATGTATTTGAGTATCATGAGGACATAACTACGTAGGAATCCCAGGCTTCTCCTAAGGTTGCAAAGGGTAAAAAGAGGGCTAGAGGTCATCAGAAGAAATCAATTGTGCAGAGTACGTACAACTTGAGAAACAAAACCCTTCTAAGAGAAGTGATCAAATTCAAAGGCAAGGAACTAGCTCAGCCAGTGAAGAAGGCCAGGAAAAGAGAGAAAATTCATAGGGCCTTCCTGGGCAAACACAATTCTCCTATTGTGATTTTTGATACTCCTTTGTACGTTGAAGGTGATATTGATTCAAAATATGGCTAGTACCTCCATTCTTTGGTGCCATATGGGAGCTCCGACGAAGACGTGGTGATGATCCCTCCAATTTCATCGAGGACAAGGAGCGGTCAGGCATTCTCTGATACCGACGACTCTGAATAGGGTCACTGCCTTTTTTTTTTTGATGACACCACGGTCTTTGCATAGGAGGTATTTCTTTTCATGTGTCCATGGTTTATCTTTTGCTCTTCCACGTCGATGTGGAAGTCCTTCGGCTGATATGATATGGAATATTTTATGTTTCAACAATGAACGCGGTGACAATGACTAATGGTATCATGCACATGTTTTTTTCCTTTTTTCCTCCCCTATTCCCAAATGATTGCATAAGAAACCGCTTGGGGAGTTCTTCAAGGAATTAGTTGAAATTAGGTTTTGAAATGAAGTGAAATGAAAATGAAATTGTAATTCAATCGGGTGCTTGTTGCTCCCATCATAAATGAAGGAAAATATTAGTTCTAAAATGTTGCTCTCCTATGTATTTTCTTCTAAGTTATGAATGAAGTTGTTAATTATGATTTCATTTGTCTTCTATCATTTGCATTGAATCAATGAGCTTTTTTTATGCTTCAGTTCAATGAGTTGATTAAACATTGAAATAAGGCCATTAGTTTGTAAGAAAGGGATATAGGATTTGGTAAGGAAGCGATATTTTGAAACACAGTGAGTAGGATGTTACTAAGTGCCATACTAATAGTCCATTAATTTCTGATGTTCAGTCATAATTGTATTACTGATTGATTGCAAGCAGTGACTCTGTTTCTCCCTCAGATAAGGCACTGATGGTTTTCTTAGTTTATCTCATAGCCAGTTGAGCTAGTAATGAATTTGGCCTAGGAATCAAGATAAAGAAAAATTCATAACATATTCTCAATAACACTCCCCCAACTTTCAGTATGTAAACGCATTCCCTGAAACAAATGACACTTTCACCCGAGGTCTTCCAAGCCTTTGATGAAGTGGGTTTCTTGAGGAAATGCATGTGTGAGGAAATGCTCTTGACCACATTAGAGATATTATGAGCATGCATAGGATTACCCTCCTGGGTCCCACAGAGCCCGAAGAGAAGAAGTGAGGTACTAAGTACTTTACTTAAGTGTTGGCCAATCCTCAACCTCGTTGATGATTGAGTTGTGAAAAATTCATAGGTAGGGACTAAGATTAAGTTTGGTTCTTAAAAAATCACCAACAGAAATGGCGACTCTACTGGGGAACAACTTTGCATCTCTGGTGCAAATTTTTTGAAGACCATTTGGAAGGAGTCAAAAATGAATGAACATCTAGTTCAGATGTTGAAGAAGTTCCAGGTTTTCAAATTGATTTGTAGCAGCCCCAAATTCAAAATAAGGTGAAGTGACTCTGCTAGAAGAACTCAGAGAAAGATATCCTTGCTTCAAAGGTTTTCCTCTTGTTGAAGAGGTAGTGAATTTGCTCTACAATATATGCACATGAAGGTTTGTTGTTTTTTATTGTAACTTGAAAGTGCTCTATTCAAAGTTGCAGCAATTGGAGGTGTGAAGGTACATGGTTTTCTGCATATTTTCATTTGCTAAATCTGTCATATTGAATGAAATTATTGTTCCTTTTAAAGCACTTGTCTAAGTACTCACAAATGTGCTAGTATGGATGGTTAGAATGAATTTTTATATCTTAGGGACTTGCCTCCACCCGTATTACCATATGTTTCAAGCCCTGGTTACCATCATATTAGCAACTATCCTAGTGATCCTTCATATTGTCATGGTTATGATTATGTACAACTAGTTAAACCCAGATTTGCATGTATCTATGGATTACCAAAGGGAAATAACCATGCCATTAGAAACCTTGATGCATATTGTTAAGAAGCTTCAGAAGCCTTATAATCCTCAAATAGTCGAAACCCCAAAGTACAGGAACCCAAGTGTGAATAAGCCTAGGCTATGGCCGGAATGGGAAGTTGTGTTTACAAGGGGAATTAAAGAGATGAATAAAAGGAACCTGATGGCTATACAAGCCCAGTTAAGAGATAATCATACTAGATATACTAGCCAAATTGTTGCACCTTTTGTCAATTCTTTTGACTCATATGACCAATTAGACTTGTCATGGATTGATTATAAGGTTAAAAGTAGGCCATCTCGAGTCTATAAGCAGATGCCTAGATTTAATGGATACAATGTGTGTGAAGGAGATGCACATGTCCAAAGTTTTTATAGCTTCATGGTGAAACATTCATTTGAAGATTAGGATATGTAGATGAGGTTTTTTGCAAAATATCTTGAAGCTAAAGCTAGGGATTGGTATTTAATTTTTCTTGAGAAGTCCTTTTCCTGTTGGGATAAACTAATGGATGCTTATAGAGAAGAATTTGCAAAAGAACCTTCTGACCTTGTCACAAGGTTAAAGCAGCTTAAAAAACAAGATGAAGAGTCAAGTATTGCTTTCAATCACAGATTTTTTGTTGCTCTTTCACTAATCCTTGAAAATTTCAGACCTAGTATCTCATATTGCATTCATATGTATTTTGAAGCTTTTGAGGTAGGATCTAATGCACTATTAAAGGATTTTAAAATATTGAGTATGTAAATGGCTTATATATGTTTAGACAATATGGAAAAAATGAGGAATGAATATGTGCAAAGTATGATGTCTTCAGTTGTTGGTAGACATGCTGATGAAATTAGCAACTATATGAATACAAATGATTAGATGTTTTCAATTTTAAATCCAGACAAGTGCATACTTGAGAAGGAAGAAATTAAGAGTGATGCAATGTTTTCCATTGATGTTCATGACAAAGAAAATGTTTGTCTCTATCTTCAAAAGGATGTAAATGACCAATTCAATGATGACACCCAGTCCAATGATGAAATGAATAAAGGTGTAGATTGTTGTCATGATAGCCCAAAAGTAAGTAAGAATGAACAAATGGACAGCCTATTCTCTATGACAGACTATGAACATGCTTTTGACAAGGTTATTAGCAATTCAATCTCCTATGATTGGGGAAATCTTGTTTGTGATCAGTTCATTGAATTTTCAGATTTTAATGATGGTGATATTATGGTATACCCTAATTTACAACTTGGTAATGCATGTAGTTCTAGTGGAAGTCAAGAAGAGGAAGTGGCTGAAATAATGGATCATAGCAATGGTCTATTGAGCAGTGAACAAATTTCAAATTTGTTGATCACTGAATATCAGAAATATGCACATGTGAGTAACCCTCACTTGTTGTGTGTTGCCCATATTGATTTTGACAGTGATGATAATCTTCACTATGTGAGATATGATGCATGGGTATCTGATCTTCCTTCCAATTATGAACCAGTTGGTCAACATGTTGATAATGTGGATAATGACAAACAACTATTTGATTTTGATAATGCTTGTATGATGAGCATGAAAGTGTGCAGGTTGATGCAAGTTCAAAAATCTATTTTGATGGGTTAGAAATAGTAGATAACCATGAATTTTATGTATCTGATAAGCCAAATTTTGAGAATTTTAATGCAGATTTGGATAAGTATTTGTTTCCTGATTTAGATGAGTCTAGTTATGAATCTTTTCATGTGGATATGGAGGCTGATTTCAAAGAAAAAATAGATTATCTTTTTGAACCAGAATTGCTCACTGTTGAACAAGATATGAATGTTGAAGATGTTGATATGTTATGCTCAGAAGATATTAAAGTGAGCAAGGATGAGGATAAGTTAGAGATTCTTGATGTTTCTCTACACCAGTATGTTGAGGCACAATTATAGTGTGTCCCAATGTATGAGTGTATCTCTTTACATACACTTGGAGATAGTTCTCATGAAGTGAATCATTTTTTGATTAGTTCCTATGATTGTTTCACCTGACACGCAAACTAATAATCAAATTGAGCTTGATAGTACCAACCATGTGGTAGAATATGAGTGCCATATTTTTCAGTTGGATGAAGTTTTCTTATAGTGTGGTAATAGGAAAAATATTGAAGAATGTTGTTTTCAGCTTAACAATGTTTTAAATGATAAATATTATGAGTTGCTGCCACATGAAAATCAATATTTTAAGGGTATGCCTAAATTTCAAACGCTTGATAGTTGTGAAAATATTAGTTATAAAATGTTGCTCTCCTATGTATTTTCTTCCAAGTTATGAATGAAGTTGTTAATTATGATTTCATTTGTCTTCTATCATTTGCATTGAATGAATGAGCTTGTTTTATGCTTTAGTTCAATTAGTTGATTAAACGCTGAAATAAGGCCATTAGTTTGTAAGAAAGGGATATAGGATTTGGTAAGGAAGTAATATTTTGAAACAAAGTGAGTAGTATGTTACAAAGTGTCATACTAATAGTCCATTAATTTCTGATGTCCAGTCATAATTGTATTACCGATTGATTGCAAGTAGTGACTCTGTTTCTCCCTCAGATAAGGCACTGATGGTTTTCTTAGTTTATCTCATATCCAGTTGAGATAGTAATGAATTTGGCCTAGGAATCAAGATGATGAAAAATTCATAACATATTCTAAATAACACTCCCCCAACTTTCAGTATGTAAACGCATTCCCTGAAACAAATGACACTTTCACCCGAGGTCTGCCAAGCCTTTGACGAAGTGGGTTTCTTGAGGAAATGCATCTGTGTGAGGAAATTCTCTTGACCACATTAGAGATATTATGTGCATGCATAGGGTTAACCTCCTAGGTCCCACAGAGTGCAAAGAGAAGAAGTGAGGTACTAAGTACTTTACTTAAGTGTTGGCCAATCCTCAACCTTGCTAATGATTGAGTTGTGGAAAATTCATAGGTAGGGATTGAGATTAATTTTGGTTCTTAAAAAATCACCAAAACCACCCTTTAAGCTTGTCATTCATCAAAACCTCATTCAGTGTTCTCACTCCTGCTTGTGCCCATTTCCTGGTCGAGCATCCTTGAAGTAATGCCAAGGGTTTCCCATTGTGTTCCATGTTCCACTAGATGGGCTTGGTGAGATGTAATGAGTTACCATTGTAGGGGGTGAGGGTGGTGTTGGAGGCATGTTTTTTATGATTTCCCACACTTTCCATATACTTCTAAGGACCTTCGACCCATCAGGGACAATTGGGTGCTTTGAAAGGACAATATCACTAAAAGGTAAACCTTTCCAAGTTTTGGCATGCTCAAGAGTGGCCATTTGAATGTTATTTTGTACTAGGACTTTCCAAGGTTCGTTGCCTTCCAATGCTTTAAAGACCCATTTGCTGGACAGTGCTATTCCATGTTTTTCTAGGTCCTTGAGACCCATCCCTCCTTGGTTCTTTCTCATGCAACACTAGTCCCACCTAACTACATGTTTCTTTCTTTTCCCTTTCCCATTTGACCATGGAAAGCTCTTGATCTTCTTTTGGATTTCTTTTATTTGATAGCTACTAGAAAACAATATCGAGGTAAAGTAGATAGAGTAGGAAGAGAGAATATTTTGGAAAACTTGGAACTTGCCAGCCAATGAGAGGTAGTGCCTATTCCATCTATTCATTTTCTTTTCTATTTTCTCTTTGATCCAATTCCACATATCCTTTAAGCAGGGGCTAACTGCAAAAGGTATGCTCAAATATCTAACCTGCTTGTTTAGGCCCCCCCACTGGAAGTCAAACCTTTGTAGCCAATCTAGGGGGCTATCTAACCAGCCCAACATTATAGACTTTTCCCCTGATATTTTTTCCCCTAAATCTTTGCAGTAGAGGTTAAGCTTACAAACAAGCCTCTCAATGTTCTCCTCCTCTAAATCCACAAACAAGGTTGTATCATCCGCAAACTGTATGTTAAGCAATTCATTATTGTCAGGGAGGCAAAGACCTTTTATTTTTGGTGTTGCCATTGTGTCTCTTAGTAGGAAGTGCAAGGCATCAAGGGCTATGACAAAGAGAGCTAGTTCAAGGGGACAACCCTTCCTTATGGACCTTTCTAGCATAATTTTTTTAGATAGAGAGGCATTTATGTGCACTTGAGTTGAAGCATCTTCCAGTAGAGTGCACACCATTTTACAGAACTATTGTGGGAAGCCAAAGGCCTCTAGGGTTGTCTTTAGGAAGCTCAATTCAACCCTATCTTATGTTTTTTTCAAAATCTAACAATAGCATAGCAGAGTTTTTCTTGGAGGCTCTACTCCATTCCATAGCCTCGCGGCTGGTGATGAGGTTTTCCAAAATGAATCTTCCTTTTATGAAGCCTGTTTGGGTGTTGTTTATGAAATTTGGAAAGATATTGACCAGTCTTAGTGCAAGCGCTTTGTCCAAAATTTTATAAGATACATTCAAGAGTGTTATTGGTCTCCAATTTTTCATGTTGGATTTTTCCCCTTCCTTGGGGAGTAGCCTAATTATACCTATGTTTATTTTTTCCCCTAAAGAACCTTTATCAAGTGCTTTCAGATACACTTGGTGGAGATCCTCGCATATCTAGTCTACAAAGGTTTTGTAGAACTCAACCGCGAGACCATCTGCTCCTAGGGATTTATCATTACTCATTGAATTGATGGAAATCCTAATTTCTTCTTTGTTGATGTCCTTGTCCAATAGCCCAACATCCTCCAGGGAAATTTTTGTGGGGATCATTCCTTTAATAAGGGTCCTTGCACTCCTCCCTTCCTCAGTTTCACCTTCAGAGGAGAAGAGATCCTTGAAGAAGAGGGAGAACTATTTTAAGATCTCCTCCTGAGAGGTGAATAGAGTGCCATTGTGATAAATTTGATCAATCTATTCTTTGACCCCCTTCTCCTTTAGGAACTTGAAGAAAAAATTTGACCCTTTATCCCTATTTTCTAGCCAATTAAGTTTGGCTCTTATTTTTAGGCCCTGCAGTTTGTGTGCTTGTAGCCTCCTAAGGGTGTTTTTTACTGCCACCATCTCCTCATTTGCTTCCTCATCTGTTGTATTATTCTGCAATTTTATTTCCATTTTCAGCAGCTCATCCTGAAGGGCATTTTCTTCTCTCCTTCTCTCCATTGCCATATGTTTCCCAACTATTTGGAAAAGTTTCTTCCATCCACTTACATTGGCTTTCCATCTTTTTATTTCTCCTTCTCCCCTAAGGAGACCTTTATTTATTTCTCTGAGGGTGTATATGGCTACTCTGCAACTTTCATCTTTAAGCAGATTGACATTGAGTATGAATTTTTTCCCCTTCTTCCTTACCTTCTTCCGGGCTGTGTTCAGGATAAGAGTGGCTTTGATTGGATGGTGATCAGAAAGTGTGAAAGGATAGACCACAACACTTTGACCCCCATCCATCGGGATGAAGTTGTACCAGTCCTTGTTTGTATAGAACCTATCTAACCTACAGTAGATCATCCTTCCTCCTTTCTGAGCATTGCACCATGTGTACCATACTATCCTGTGTTGCTCCTTTTTCTTTTCAAGAGGGTCTAATAGGTTGATTCTATTCTTAAATCTCAACCAAAAATGTTTCTCATTCCATTTCCATTCCATATCCAAGCCAACTCTTTTGTCTTCCCTATATTCCACCATATTAAAATCTCCCCCAAAAATCCATGGGATATCAGGCAGGGTTACAAGCCATTTCTAGAGTTTTGTGTGTTCTCTGTAATCATTTGGGGCGTAGATTGAGAATATTCCAAACTTGGCTCCATCTTTCTCAAATGTATCCCACACTACCCTATTACATGGGGACACCCCATTCCCTATGAAAAATTGTTCCTAGACCTTGGCCATTAAAATAGTAGTTCCCCCTTTTCCCCTTTCATGTTTGGAGATCAAGGTTGTGGCATTGTTCCAAACAAATCTCAGGTTGGTTTCCAATGTGAACCTAGTAGCTTTAATCTCCTGCAGGAGGACAAAATCTTTTCTTTTTTCCATGTTGAGAAACCTCCTCACCAAGTATTTCCTATTTGTGGATTCTAAACCCCTTACATTACAAAATTTGCAATTAATGTTCATTGGAATTAGAGTTGGTGTCAATCTCTTTATCTTTCCTAAACATTTCAAAGTATTTAGGAGAGGTTCCATCGCTTTCCAGCCTCTTGGTGCTCAAGGTGGGAAGCACAATGCTTGTTTTTTTCCTTTTTTTCTTACTTAGCACAATGCTACCACCATTAATATTGATGGCATAACCCTTCTTCCTGCCTCTCCTTTTTGGGCCCGAGGGAATGGTCAAGGTAGTATCTTGGCACTTAATGTGTTCATTGGCTAGGCCCCCCATGAGCCCTACATATTCGCTGCCCTTCATCAATTTTGATTCAAGTTTTTTTTCAGTGGTTAGATTCTTGCTACCTACTTGGTTATCTCTTATATTTTTTGAGTAGTCCAAGGCAGTACCGTTTCTTTTAATTAAGGAGTTCAAAATTTCTTTCATTTTGTTGACACTTCCGATGACATGATTTGAGTTCTTTTTGCTCTTCCCCAATAGTGAGGTGTCCCCCTCCTTTGGTTTTGGGCCTTCTATTTCAAGACTTCCACCCAAACGGTTGGGTGCCTTTGGGGTACTACAACTCATTTGTGCCTCCTTCCCATCATTAGCTACATAGGTTTCAAAGGCTTCCTTCACACTAGGGCTCGAGGCCAAATGAGCCCTAGTGCCCTACGAGCTCCAATGTCTTGTTGGAGGTCTTCTTTCCCAGACTTGTCTCCTTCAACCTCGAGGCATGGACCCCCTTCAATCGGCCTGCAACTAGGGGCTTCGGGAAGCTTTGGGTCTGTGTCGTAGAAAAATGGCTCCTTGGAATTTTCATGGTCTTTTAGGCCTTTCTTCACGATGCTTGGTCCATTTTTCTTTGATTTAATGTTGCAATGTGGCTTGAAAATTCACATTAGGTCCTTAAAATTCAAATTATGGCTTCTTATGAAGATGTTGTGAAGTGTTGTAAAACATTTCAACAGTTTTCTAGACTCTATTCATTACAATTCACCTAAAAATCACCTTTTCATCATCTATCGAGTCCTATTTTGAAGTGTTGTGAAGTCTTGTAATAGGTAGCTCCTACATTTTTCAACCCAAATGGCATCATATTCCAGCAATATGTCCCCTATGGACAAGTGAAAGTTATCTTGTGTTGGTCTTCCTTAGCTATCATGATCTAATTGTACCCTGAGAATCCATCCATTAGTGATAGCATTTCATGTCTTGTTGTCATATCCACAATCATATCTATGTTTGGGAGAGGGAAATCATCTTCGGGACATACTTTGTTCAAATCTTTGAAGTCATTGCAGATGCGGATGCCTCCAGTGGGCTTTGAAATAGGTACAAGATTTGAAACCAACTATGGATAATCAATTGGTCATATGAAACTAGTGTCAAGGAGCTTATGTAATTCCATCTTGACCAACAATGCTACTTGTGGATGCATCTTTCTTAGTTTTATCTTACTGGCTTTGCTTCTGGGTAGACAGCTAGATGGTGAACCACAACTTTTGGATCAAGGCCAGGCATGTCGGTATAGGTCCATGCAAATTTTATCTTTCTTTCTCTTAGGAACACAACTAGGAGTTCTTGTTCTTCTATCAAGAGTGATTTTGCATAGAAGGTGATATGTGGTGTTTCCTCTGTCCCCAGGTTGACCGGATTGCACTTCTCTGCTAAGACTGTTGACTTCTCCTGATGAATGGCACTAAGGGGAAGACTGAATCCCTCATCTTTTGGCACCTCAAAGAGGTTTTCACCATTGGATGTGTCCTTTATTTTTCTATTCTCGGGTCAGAGAGTGCCACAGTGTGGTTTTCACTCAAAGACCTAGAGATTATTCTTAAATTTTCACTTTTTCAACTGAGGGATTCAATCGTTTCCCCATATAGGCATGTGTGTCTAGCACGATGTCGAACCCAAATTTGTGATCTCTACATGGTACAATATCTCACAATCCCATGAGTTTTGAGAGAGCCTCATCATTTTTATGTGTCTAGAATTGGTGGTCCTCGTTGGTGGTAATTGATGAGTTGGGGATAGACCAGGTTTAGCTCATGGGTTTGGTTGTTTGACTCAAAATATAGGGTACTAATCATGTGAAGGGAGGAATCCTCGAATAGCATGGGTAAGTCAGTTATAGGGTCCTCATCACACACATCGGTTATGTCAAAGGTATAGTTGTCTAAGGGTAGACCTGTGGACACCAGCAACTAAGGGGAGCTTTGGATTTTCTAATCAGGGCACCTTTGCCAAGTATGGTTATTTTTGTCCAGAGATACATCCAAGGCCAAGATTTCTCATATGCTTCTCATGAATGAGAGGTACCAGAAGCCCATTTTCATTCTATCCAAGTTTCTTGTTTCTATTATAGCCCATACCAAGCATCATTTGTAGTCCTTTGTTGCTATCATCCATAGGAAGATCAGGCACGAGTCTTTCATCTTGGTATAGCAGACTTGATATGTCTTTTTCATCTACCACTTCTTGACTTAGGTCCCCCCAACATCTAAATATGGAGGGGTCTTCTTTGAAGGTTTGGGTTTATGTTTCAATCGGTTGGGGCTTCCCGTGAGACCTAGGAGATTGAGGTAACTCTCCTATTGCAAAAGCACTTTTCTTCATTATGTAATCCCCACACCCATTGTCTTGGATAATGACTTTGATTTCATAGATGTCAGGAATGGCGGGTGTCTTTGTCTCATAAGTGGAGGCTAAAGTAGTTGGGTCTACATATGGGATTGAAGGGCCTTCATCATTCTTTGGGACTTGAGGGATTTTGTAGTACTTTGCTTCGAGGTTTTTGCAATAATAAAAGGGCTCAGGATCACCATGGACCTTGACCTCTTGATTTTTATAAGGAAACTTAACACATTGATGAAAGGTAGATGCGACAGCTTGCATCCCATGGATCCAAGGATGCCCCAAGAGGTTGTTATAAGGTAAATCAAGGTCAAGGACCTGGCATGTGGTTTCCATGATGGTTGGACCTACTTGAATAGGGATTTGAATAGTGCCTTGAGACACTCTTTCCTAATCATCATATGCTCTGATTGTGATGCCTTTTCCTTTTTCAATGACGTCCTCGGAGAATCTCAGATTCTTTATTAGCTTGAGTGAACAGATATTTATACCTACACCCCCATCCACCAAGACCCTTTTGACTTTATTTTTATGGACTAGGACTTTGAGATGGAGTGTGCAGTTATGAGATGGTTGAGTGGGAAAGTCTTGATCATAAAATGTTAGGAGATGTGGGGTGGTGATGTGTTCGACCATAGCTTGGAACTGGTCAGCATCAAGATCTGTGGAGATAGTGGATGAAGCCAATGCTTCCTCTAGTATTTTCCTATGTGCAGGTGAGATCTTCAGTAACTCCATGATGGAGATCTAAGTAGGGGTTCTTTTCAGCTGGTCCAAGACATTATAACCATTGGGAACAGATTTCGGATTTGAGGTGGATGCCTTAGGTGGCTATGATGATCTAGCAATGGTAACTTTTCCACCACATGTGGTGACTCCACAATTGGCTTTGGCTCCCTTGACGTTAACAACAGTGACCCATTCATCTAGGGATGCGACAACATGATCGTACACATGGTTTGCATTTCCATACTTTGTCTTTCCATGGTTTTTCCCTTTATTATGATCGAGCATCGGATTCGTGTATATCTTAAGGTCTTGATTTTCTACAGGTTGTTCAACATTTATGACTTTTTCATCGATAAGGTCTTGGATCAAATTTTTCAGTCTCATGCAACTGGCCATCGTGTGTCCCTTGATTTTATGAAAATCACAAAGGTGGTTTTCATTGTACCATGGTGGTTTCACTTGGGGCTCTTGATAATTCTCATAGATGGGGATTTTAATGAGATTGTCTTGTACTAGTTTCTTCATGACAGATTCGATTGATTCCCCAAGGGTTGTGTATATTTTCTTGGGGGGATATTTGTTCCATGGGGGTGGTCCTCCTTGATTATTCAGATTATTGACCATTTGACTGTTGGGTTGTTGTGATATCGTGTTGGCCTACGTGTTATTTCGATTGTTTCCTTGTGGTTGTTGGTATGATTGTGTGTTTTGTTTTTGAGCACTGATTATGACCTT
>VDFB02059113.1:0-77043 GCA_007258455.2 Sequoia sempervirens
GATAATTTAAGTCAAAATATGGATGTCGTACACATGCATGGTATGGTACAAAAAATGACTTTTGAACAGTGATTTTTTGAAATGCCTATTGAAACTCAATTTGTACAATCTGGGTATTGAAATAAATTACATATTTGGAAACTAGACTCCGAGCACTACATTTTATGATTAGTGACTTTTTTAAAGATTTCATCTCTAAGTGCTTCAAATTTTAAGGTCAAATGTGTCCAATATTGAAAATCAGGGAAAACACTTCCACTTTTTGGCCAAAAAGTGGACTCAACTTCTTGCACACACCCATTTCCCAATCATATTTTGATCTTTCATCATTAGAATAATTGATATATTCATCACTAATTATTGATTTGAAAATCTCAACTTTCTCCATGATAGCATTCTCTCTAGTTGAAAATTAAATAAGGGAATTATCACAATCTTTTTGATTAAGAACTTTCTTCTCAACATCAAAGACGTTCATGCTTTCATCTTCACGTGTCTTATCAATAGTTGCTAATTTAACAAACTCCAAATCAACATACTCACCAAACTTTGCATTATGAAGAAGACTTATGCACTCTTCAACACTTGTGGATGCATCACTTGAATACTCTTGTTCCATCTTCCTTTCAACCTACTCTTTAGTAGTGGATTACTCTACTTCTTCCTTCAACATTCCTACTTTGTCGTTTCGTTGGTGACCAATTTTCCAAGGCTTCCTACATAGGAAGCAAATTTCTTCTATTCTGAGCTCGTTTTTGCTAGTTTCTTCATTTATTGCAATTTTAGGATACTTCTAAGTTCTTTAATGCAAAGTCTTTTGCTCATCTTCTTTCATACTCAATTCCACATGTTTAGGTTTCACAACTATTTTTATATACTCCTTTTTAATGTTTGGGTCCTTCATTAGATTAAATAGTTCTTGTATAAACTCAAAGAATAACTTATCAACTACAGACATCTTTTCAACTCTGTTCTAGCAACTGCCAAAAAAATGGCACTGAAAGGAACATGTAGGTGCCGGTTACCAACATGCAAAATACTGATGAATTGAGATATTCAACTAAAATGCCTCCACTAAATCTTAACTCTAACTTCCAAGTGTTATTTACTATGCAATTGTTTAGTAGAAAAAGTGACCATAGATCCAATTAGATTAATTTGGATTATCCCCTTTTCACTTGACTAAACATTTAACATAAATTGCCTAGGGTTTGATGTTTGACTTACTACCACAAGGGAGAACCAACCTCTTAGGGTTTATGTTGTTTTTGTGTTATGAGGATGATAAATTTGATGTATGATTTGACAAGTCTATTTGACATACAACCCTAGATTTGAAAATGTAATTTATTGCACAAATTAATACAAAAAGTAACAAAATAACTTCAGATCTAAGACTGAGATAGAGAGGAAACTATGACTAAAATTTGAGCCTAATTTGCATGGACAAGGGTGCAAAGTTCCCTAGACTAGCCTGATTCTTTTCTAGATCTGAAAGTTTAGGCTTTAGGACACTAGTCTGTAGCTTCTGTCTTCTAGGTGCTATTGTTGAAACTTTGTCTGGGGATGAGAAAATGCAGATTCCATGACTTGACAACTTGTAGAGTTAGAGTGCATGAATGGACAAGTAGCCTTCAATCTCCCTTCAACTCACTTCAAATTTGTAGCCTGTACACATGAGAGGAGAGGAAGGGTTGTGCCATATAAGGGCTTACCTCAGTCAAACCCCGTGTTGGTATTTCTACCTCCACAATGAAAAATTATGGTAAAAAAGAGCATATCCTTGGGTGGATAGAGGCTAATTGATAAACAAGTAATGAATTGACAAATTTGCTACAACTCACCACTCAGATCTGATCTCCTTGATGGATTGAAGTTGTGCTCATCACCTTCAAGGATCAATTATTGCTTGATTTTATTTGATTTGATCATCTATAGGTGTTAGTACACATAAACAAAATGCATGTAAACATGAACATCAACTCACATAACATATGACATGATGTTCATGAAAGTTGCGAGCAGGTGTGGCACGGTAAGGCGATGCAAGTGGAAGATGGCTGGATCATTGTTAAGGGCAAAAAAGGTAAATCCTCTCGGTCATCTTTCGACATGACTCTCCGCTCTCACAAGAAAAATATTAAATGTAAATCTTAATTGGTTTTGTTTTGGAGTTGATCTTTCTTGTTGGCTGCTTGCTGTCTTTTCTGCAGCCTTGCTCTTTTATGTTAAAGGGTTCTGAATCCCTTCAAATTTTTTTTTTCCCTATATCAAAAACATATGACATGATGCTTAAACGATGAAATGCTGCAATAATCTTGATAATTCTGCTCTTGATTGCCCTTGATTGATTTTAGGATCTTCAATTTTTTCAATTAACTTGTCTCCTCGCTTCTAAGATTTTAAATGATAAAATAACTAGTATTTTACATGCAATTCTTTTAATTTCTTGAAAAATCAAATATTGATAGTCGACAATTAAAATTTGAATTTCAAATAATAAATTACCAACACAACATATTTAAATTTGGAGCCAAAATAAAGGGCACCCCATATTAGATTCTTGCTTTTTAGGGATACAAAGTGTTGGGGGCAAAATATTAAATGCATACTTTGATTTTCTGTGTTTGAGTTTTCAATAAATGTTTTAAAATGTTCAATTAAAAACACAATTAGGAAATTTTGTATATAATTAGGTCCAAACACATAGAGAGGAACAAAACCTAGTGTGAAATTATCAAGGGTGATGATTTTCGATACCACATTTAGTCCCCACTTTAGTGAGAGTATGAACTTATGCTCAGACTCACACTAAAGTAAGAATATTTCAAGAGGGGTTCAATTATCCAAATATTGAAGAGATAGGATGACATTGAATCTAGGGGATGTGGTAGCCCCCAGGATTCAAGATCCTATGCTAAAACAACACAAGGAAAAAGGAACACACATGTAAAGTGAAATGCAACATGACAAACACAAGGCATACACAATGAAGACATACACCATAAAAAGAATGCAAAGAGCAAAATGATATAAATGAAAGACAATCATGATGTAAACACAATGTAAACAATAATCACAAAACAAAAAATCAAGGTTAGTACTAATAGAATTTGAGTCGGTAAGGCAAATAGACCTCAGTCTTAAGTTTGTTTCAAATACCAAATGCCATCCATTTCAAATACCAAATGCCATCCATTGAATGTGTTGTCTAAAAAAAATGGCACTCTCATAAGGATGTAAAATCACTCATGAAACACACGGCTTCACTAGCAAACAAGGTGTGTTATGCTAGGTGGCCATGTAAAAATGCTCAAGTTGATGAATTGGCAAACTCCATTATGCCATTTCCATGGACTATTTTGTCAAGCATTCTTCAAGGAGCACACAAAATTTTAATGTCATAGGGGAGGAATCAATGCTTAACGTCACATGGGACGAATTAATAACCACACCTTAGGGGGCGTTATAAACAACACCACCACCAAAGGGGTGTGTTAATAAGTCAAATCTCATAAGACATCTATGAAATGGCTAGGGTGATATGTCCCCCCTTAAAATGCTAACCTACTTGCTATGCTGGTATTTTAAGGAAACAAGAGAGGAAGAGGGGATCCTTCAAAAGAATACACACCTCCCAAAATTAGTTATCCTTGCCCCCCAAGTGTAAAGGAAAAGACAACCATGTACAAGAAACTATCATGTTGCTACCATAGAAAGAAATATGGTTGCACCTAAGATTGTACCACCATGAATGACAATAAGCAAACATATGAAGATACAATTACCACATAGTAAGGAGAAACACCATAGAAAAAGACCATTATTATTTAGAGTGATTAGGTGCATTAACACATGGATCTGAAAACTACAATCAACAAGTTGTATTTTACTACTGAAGGCCTGACATTCATTGGTGGAATGACCACACACTTCATGGTATGCACAAAAAGAGTTATTACTGTAAAATTTATTTTGAGTTGGAGAATGAAGAGTAATCAAGTGAGATTTGAGAAGCCTAAACTAAATATGTTCTTGCTCTAATAAAGGATAAGTAGTAGGAGACAATCTCCTCTTGTGAAGAAAAGTTAGCTCGCTTACCACATAATGTTTTAAATATAGTAGATGATGAAGCATGAGATGAAGATGAAGAAAAAGGTTGGAAACCTAAACCCTTTTTAGAAAAGAATGATGTAGACTTCACACTATCCTTAATTTATTGTTTCATGTTTTCATTATATACATGTTTAGAAATAATTTTATATCCAAGCCCATAGCACTTTTCCAACTCAAATGAAGGACCCTTTCTAAATGCTCATGAGAAGAATTGATTCTTTCACAAGGATGCAATTCCTTTTTAAGTTTTTTAAAGTTAGGCATCACCAACACATGAGGGACAAAAGCTAAAGAGCCCCCATCACTGTCAAGGGGTGATGTTGATGTAGAAGTTCAGATTGACCAAATGAAACACGTCTCCTTAGGTTTATATTATGAGATTTTATACTCCTATGGAGGGTGTAAAATCTAATGGACCTCAATCATCACCAAAACATGTGTTTGAAGATAAAGCAATACATGACTATCATTTGGATTCAACTCTTTGGAATTTGATGGCGATATTTTAGAGTCCCCATTGAAACAAGGTATAAAATCTAATGACTCCCAATCACCATCTAAGAGCGCATTCATAGTATCATTATCATTGGAAGGTAATGGTTCAACTTTTGAAGATGGAATCAAAGTATTAAGAGATTTGGAAGTGTTATGTTTAGCTTCGATTTGTGAATAATAACTTTGTTATTCCACTTTTATCGTATATATCTTGTTATTATATTTATATTTCATCTCATAGTGGAGAGTAGCTAGGACTCCCTTCATGGCATGAATCCATAGTCTGCTTAGGAGAAGATTATATGAAAGTGGTCAAGGCATGATCTAGATAGGGGTAGGAAAAACCATGGGCCCCACCTTAATGGGTATTGTGATTGTACCTAATGGTTGCCTACTAACATTATCAAAGCCACAAATAGCAAGATCATTAGGTTCTATAAGATTCTTATCCACACCAAGTTTATATAGAAGATCCACGTTGCAAACATTAAGACCTAATCCATTATCAATAAAAGTACGTATAACCCCAGTTTTATTAATTCTAACCATTATTAGTAGAGCCTTATGTTTGTTTTGGATCTCAAGCGAGGGTAATTCATGTTGAAGGAATGTGTTGAGGGAATGTAATATCCATCTTTGTTTCTTGCATACAATTAAACAAGGCTGCTACATCATTTAGCTTGATAGAAGGTAAAATATCAATCTTTTGCAAAGCCTTTTGGAGCATCCCATGGTATGTAGGTGATATTTGAATCAAGTCCCAAATGGAGATCTTGGCTGAAGTATTACGAAGTTGCTCAATAAGATCATATTCCTTACTGATACATTGAGTAAGACTAGGTGGGGGTGGAAGATATGGCTAAGGTAATGGAATGGAGTATTGACTTTTGTTTTAGTTTCTTATTACTTCTAGTGTTCTATGTGTGAGCAACTACATGATAACTTGATTGCTTCAAAACATCTTGTTGCACATGGTGACTAGTGAGTTGTTTTCCAAAGTCTAGGATATGGCCATGAGGTTTAGGAGGCTCTATAATGAGAGGTGGTTTAGGAGGTCCAATAATTAAAGGAGTTTTAGGAGGTCAAATAATAAAATGTGGGTGTATAATTTTAGCATTGGTAATCTTCTATCAATGGAGATCTAATATCAATTTTGAACCTTCATCTATGCAAGCCACCTTACTATCCTTTGAAAGAAAATGTATCAATGATTTCATACTCTTGTGCCACAATATCATCCCAAGTGAGAGAGGTATTGAGTGGGAAACACACATGATTCTCATGATTGTCAATGATTGGATCCTCTTGTGCCAAGATACTCTCACAAGTAGGAGACATATTAAGAGAAGAACTAACATGATTGTCATGATTGTCAATGATTTCCACCTTTTTGTGCCATAATATCTTCCCAAGTAGGAGAGGTATCGAGAGGGAACCAATATGATTCTCAATGATTGGATCCTCTTGTGCCAAGATACTCTCACAAGAGAGGTATTGGGAGAAGAACTAACATGTTTGTCATGATTATCAATGATTTTATTGTGTTCCTTCACAATAATCTCATAAGTAGAAAAGTTATTGGTATACAATCCATTGCTTTACCATATCAAAACCACATCTTTGAAAAGGAAACATGTTATTTGCTATATGGATCAAACAAGTGATGCACAACAAAATCAAATAGGTTTGAAAAATAAAATTTCAAAATAGGAACCAGATTTGAACAGAGACCACCCATAGGGATGTGCACAACAAATTTCACCTTGAACTAGCTAGTCTAGGGTGTGTGGCACCTTGGACTAGGCAAATAGTTTTGAAAAATTTAAAATATGAAAATCATTAACAATATCTAAGGGTGGCCAATAGTGTCATGGTATGATGGTTAAGTTGTTGTGGTGTTGTTCTTGCCATCAAGGTTCAAACCCACTAGAGGTGTAATTGTTGAATGTTTAAATTGGGGATGAGGTCCCTCGTTTGTGACCTCATTGGTTCATAGCTCCGGGTCAAAAGCATTTACCCTCTAATTAAAAAAATAATAGTATCTAAGGGTCTTGTGTCTTAGAGATTCAACTTTGGAAGCGAATAAATTTCTAAAAATGCACCAAAACCTAATTTTTGCTACATGAATCACATACATGCATGCAATTTTGGATATTTTTAGGACAATCGAATATGTTCAAATGATCATTTTTAGAAATTGAATACTGCGATTGATTCATTTTTCCAAAAAATACAAAAATAAATACTTTTTTGATCTTTTGAAATGAAAATACTATGCAATTTTGTCAGTTTTTCAATGTTTTACACTAAAATATGCATGTATAAATGATAAAATAATTTTGTAATTAATTTTTTCAATGTAAATAACTCAAATCTAATCCCTAAAAAAGGAAAATTAGATATGAAAATTTATGCAATTTAATTCAAATTATTTTTCAATTTTTATGATGAATAACTAATGAAAATGGATATATTTTTTTGAAATAAATGAAAATTATCAACAAGATTTTCAAATAATCTAGGTTTTGAATCAATTTTCAGAATTTTTATGCTATGAAAATAAGAAAATTACAAGTGCAAGATATGTTGGGTTCACTAAAATGTTGACTAGGAAAAGTGATCCTAGATCCAATTGGATTAACTAGGATTATCTCTTTTCCCTTGACTCAACAATGAACACAAATGAATTAGGGTTTGATGATTTACTTACTGCCACAAGGGAGAGCCAACCTCCTAGGGTTTATGTTGTTTTTGTGTTATGAGGATGATAAATTTTATGTATGATTTGACAAGCCTATTTGACATATAACCCTAGATTTGAAAATATAATTTATCGCACAAATGAAAATGAAAAGTAAAAAAATAACTTAAGATCTGAGACTGAGACACAAAGAGGAACCTGCCATTGGAATTTGAGCTTGATTTGCATGGAAAAGGGCACAGGGCATCCTAGACTAGCCTGGTTCTTTTCTAGATTTAAAAGTTCAGGCTTTAGGACATCAATTTTTAGCTTCTATCTTCCAAGTGTTGTTAGAACTTCGTCTTATGATGAGAAAATATAGATTTAGTGACATGACAACTTGTAGAGTTAGAGTGCATGAATGAACAAGTAGCCTTTAATCTCCTTTCAACTCACTTCAGATATGCAATCTACACACATGAGAGGAGAGAAAGGGTTGTGCCATATAGGGGTTTGCCTGAGTCAAACCTTGTGTTGGTATTTCTATCTCAACAATGGCAAATTATGATTAAAAAGAACATATCATTGGGTGGATAGAGACTAATTGACAAAAAAGTAATGAATTGACAACCTTGTTGCATCTCACCACTCAAATATGATATCCTTAATTGACTCAAGTCATGTTCATCACCTTCAAGGATCAATTGTTGCTTGATTTGATTTGATTTGATTTGATCACCTCAAGTGTTAGTACACATAAACAAAATACATGTGAACATGAACATTAACTCACATAACATATGACATGATGTTTAAATGATGAAGTGCTGCAATAATCTTGATAATTTTTCTCTTGACTGCCCTTGAATGATTTTAGGATCTTCAATTTGCTTAATTATCTTGCCTCCTTGCTTCTAAGATTTTAAATGATTAAATTACTAGTATTTATATGCAATTCTTCTAATTTCTTGAAAATCAAATACAGATAGCCGACAATTAAAATTTGAATTTCAAAGAATAAATTACTAACACTGACATATTTAAATTTGAAGCCAAAATAGGCAGTCTAGGGAACCTTGCACCGTAGATTGGATTCCTTCTTTTTAGTGATCCAAAGTGTCAAGGGAAAAATATTAAATGCATACTTTGATTTCCCATGTTTTATTTTTTGATAAATGTTTTAAAATGGACAATTAAAAGCACAATTAGGAAATTATGTACATAATTAGGTCCAAGCACATAGGGGGAGCAAAGCCCAGTGTGGAATTGTCAAGGGTGACAATTTTTGATACTACAACAACTAAAAATATTCAACAAGGGTTATCTTCTCAATAGACTGGCAAGATCACCAGCTTTGATACCACTGCAATAATCTCTCTTAATTTTTTTGAAAAAAATTGTTAGTTCAAAATGAAATGAAAATGCTGAACAACTTTCCTTCAATTTTTGATCACCAAGTTTCCAATGCGGTAAGGTGAGAGCATACAATATATATGATTACAATTATACTTGAAATGAGTAGCTAAATGTAACATCCACTTATCTAGTGGGGTTAGCTAGGCACATCCACTTTGCAGTTGGAAAACATATACAATAATGAAATGCAAAGTAAGCTCTTCCACTTCTCAATGGTGAGTGAGTACAACCAATGAACAACTCTTTGAATTTTTAGTGGTGAGTGAGTATAAAAAACCACTTATTTATTAGGGTGAGTAACAAGGGCCACTTATGCAGTGAGGTAAGTAACAAGTAACAAGAGCAAGATCACTAGTGGTAATGCCACCTAGTTTTAGCTCTTACAATTCATATCCAAAGCAAATACACATCTACTGCTACAAATATTATTGTGATATGAAGCCGATTAAAACACCCCAAATAAACCCCCAACTTTGGAAACTAACCACCTAACACTGTAATAGCAATATACCTTAGAATATGACAAATTGAAGTCTGATATAAGTTTGAAACTTCATTGTAGTAGTCTAGACAACAAGATAGATGACTCAGGAAACTTCACCCAGCTACCTCCAACATGCCAAGATGATCACCAACTACCTTATCACCCAAACAATAGTGGACAATCACATAAAAACTCATGAAAAGAGTGCATCACTATTCTGGCGAGGTATATCAGACATCTATAGGCTTAAAACTACAATTGCAACATATAGAAACAATGGTATAACCCCCTAAAAGCACTCCAAATTCCACACTCAACACTCTTGCAATTTGAAAAGGAATCACAACAAAATGTAATGCTAAAACACATAAAAATAGTTTATATTGGAAAACCCAAATTGAAACTTCAAATCAACTCCAATGGTGATTCCTGGTTGGAATCACACCACAATCTAACTAATCAATATCTTGCAATTCTAAAACTAAAAATTTATGAGGGATTCCGTCCTCAAAGACTGAAGAGAACCAAAACCATTTTGGCAGCATAACATTATCATTCTTTAGCATATCCAAATAAGCTTCCAACCTTTTTTTATAGCTTTTTTCATTGTTATTTGAAAAACATATTTTGCTTTTTCGATGATTTAAAAAAAAAACATTTTTTTTCTTTTTTCTAAAAAAGTGCTTTTTGCTTTTTCTTTACTTTTTTCCCTTAAAAAACACTTTTTCTTTAAATTAAATAATTCATTATGTGCAAACATTTAATCACCTTTTCCAACAAATTATCTGTTAAAATAAAATAAAATCTTCATGTGCAAGACCTTTTATTTCTCTTAGACATCCAAAAGGGGAATTAAGATACTTAAAAAAAAAAAATATTACACTTAAGTTATCAAAATTAATGAAAAACATTATTACTTAAGTGAATAATTTAATTATTTCACTCCAAGTTTGTCATACCCCCGCAATGATCAAATTACAACAGTAAAATATTAAAAAAACCCAAGCGTTGAAATGCAACAAATAACAATATAAATATTAACAACTTAAATATTATTATCATTATATATATATATATATATATAAATATAGAAACATTTAATATATTAATATAAAATAAGTAAACATAAAATACTATATATATTGAAGATGTGATTAAGGGCAGCAATAAGGAAGTGTAGATAAGACAAAAGATAGAAAAGGACAAAGTCTTAAATAAAGATGGAGCAATTAACTTTGTTAACAGGCTGCGATCCATAAAGAAGAGGCGAAAGGTATTCAAGGGAAACAATTTAGTTCTAAAGGGTGCAAAAATTAATTAAGAAGAGTCATGATTGTTTGAAAAGACATAACCTTTATAGGAGGATGTATCTCTTCATAAGAATGTGAAGATATATAATGGCATAAGAAATATGTGGAAAGTCAAGAAGTGTAGTGAATAAAAATAATATATAATTCTGATCATCTACTTGGCAGAGATAAAGAAGATTAAAAATGAAAGAATCATTTAGAAATAAATCTGCACTCAAAAAAAAAAGGCAACCATTGCTGTAATAAGTGATAATTTTTGATAGGAACCTTAATAATAATAATAATAATAATAATGATGTCGGTATGGGCATTGTGTGATGGTTTATTGGTGGCATTGTTGTTCTTGCCACCAAGGTTCAAAACCCGTTGGGGTGTTATTGTTGAATGGTTGTATCCGGTTCATAGCTCCGGTCAAAAGCGTTTACCCCTTGAATAAAAATAAAATATAATAATAATAATAATAATAATAATAAGAGATATAGGATGTGTCTAAATTGGTACAAATGAGGGAAATAATGAATTTATTTATATTATTATGATTTACATCTTTCCCTCGAGCAATCATATGTAAGGTTGGCAAGGAGACATATTGAAACAAGGTAACTTAGGGATTGTCTTGGTGGATGTTCCTAAGATGGAAAGGGATTATCTTGGCTAAATGTTCCTTTCTTGGCGTCCTACCATGTGTTTCTCACCCATCCCTACCATGATTGATAATCAGGAAGGAGTCTATAGAATATATTCAAGTTCAAGTTGTTAAATTTCATAAATGCTAGTAGTTCATTTATTCTTAAGTCAATATCTATTATATGTTTTTCTATGAAAAATTATTTGTTAAACAATTTTATGTTGTGTAATGGTGTCTTAAGGAAAATTCAGGCATACTCCAAGTATGGGACATTACAATTGGTATCAAAGCCTTAATCTTGCTAGCCTGTGGGGACAAACCTACTTTAACCATCGTTCAATCCTCTTCTTAAGTAAATCAAGAAAATCAAGTGGGCCAACATTGCAATTCCATATATTTGTCTTTCACATGTATACTTCGTGTCTTACATGTACTTATATGTATGCTTTGTGTCTTACGTGTATGATTTGTGTCTTATGCATATTTATGTGAATGCTTTGTGTATTACATGTATTTATGTGCATGCTTTATGTCTTATGCATATCTATGTGTTTGCTTCATGCCTAGTGTGTCTTCAACAACACTAGCAAATTAACTTATTTAAAATTAAATTATTATTCTCCAAATGCAACAATGAAGGGTTATAACTATTGAGGTTAAAATGTGCGACTCCATCAAACTTGCGATATAAAAGGGAAAGCATCTCATTTGAGAAAGACATCTATAACATCATTGAAGAATTCAATTAATAATAGAACCTTAAGTGATTTTGCAAGTAAATTAAATTAGGCTTTCAAGAATAGTGATGATCTAAGAAGGCAAGTGAATCCTAATATGAAAGGATGTGGCCCCCAATATGAAAAATTGTGACCTTTTAAATGTGAAAATGTGAAAATTTGTGTGAAATACTGTGACTCCCTCAACAATAAGATAAAAAGGGGAATCATTTCTTGGTGAAGAAATCATCAATAGGAAATAAATCTATCAATTGATTTGGAAAGTAAAGTGTTATTCTCAAAAGGCAACAATGAAGGGTGGTTATTCATTTACTATGAAGGATGGTGACCCTTTTATAATGAAGGGTGGTGACTAATTTTTTGTGAACGATGGTGACTCCATCAAGAAATGAATATACTTGGGATAAATCAATAAGCAATCATCACTCACCTATCCATCAAGAAATCAAGCAATCATCACTCATCTATCCATCAAGAAATCAAGCAATCATCACTCATCTATCCATCAAGAAATCAAGCAATTAAAATATCAAAAGGATTCCCAAGGAAGGAACAATTAATCATAACAACTTCATATAGTTAATGATAAAATCTAAACGATATAACTTGACTTTCAATTCTCAAATGGAAATCCACATATTGGCATCACTAGTTGTTATAGAAACTTAGGCATAACTAAGATACAAAGATGGATTAAGATTATTTTATTTCCAAACTTCATGATATAAGTGCACTGAGATATCATCTTGACCTAGGATGGTCAATCTCTTAAAATCCAAACAATAACATTAAAAGTCCACAAAAATATTCAAAAAAAAATCTACAATGATTTACCCATACACCCCATTCGAAACATCATAGAGTGAATTATTATGAGTATTAGAAATTGTAATAAAAACCAAAATTCAACCAAACTTTCATCTACCAAAACAACATTTTGAGAGAATGTAATTAAGACAACTCAATGCTTTAGGAACCTACAAATAATAAATTGACTCTTAGAGAGACCTTAGGAGAAGTTTTGGAAAGAACCATGGACACTATAAATTGAATTAACTTATGCTTTGAAATTTATCATAGGATATATTCATCAAACCTCATTGAGGTAAGAACACATTGGTTCTAATAAAAAGTAAGATTGTAATGCACAATCAAATCTATAATACTTATGATCCATTCCACACTCATAGAAACAATGGCGATGCATGGATCAACCTTGTAACATTGATTTGGTGAACTTTTAACTATAGTGATATAGAAAATGTTTTGAGATCATTTCATCAAAGGCTCTTATTCTCCTAAGCAATTCTTCTTGATTAGAGCAATTCTACATTCATGAATAAATACCAAGGACATCAATATTAGGCATACATGTGCCTTAGATATTTAATTTAATACAAATCCAATTTGTTACATAAGTCTATTTTAAGTTACATTGTGGGCCCATAACCCACAAATCCCAGGATCATTTTTTACCTCCTTAACTTTGGGGAAAAATTGATGTTTTGAACTAGGTGGAATAAAACAATACTTTTCTAAAACATGAAAATATTCTTAGTTTTAAACATGGGAATTATTTCGAATCTTTACTAGAGGAGTGATAATCTCCCATTATATGGAAATTGGATGTTAGTCTATAAATTTAAGTTCTATGAAGTGTTCGTTGGTGATAAATGTTTTCAAATTTTTTTGTACATCCTTTGTACTTGTTATTGAACTTGATCAATCCAATAATTTTTGCACTTGAGTATCATTTAGGAGGTTATAAGATGTCATTGACTACCTATGAGTCTATGACAATATATATGTTAAAATAAATAAATAAAATGTTTTGACTAGGTTAAGTGTTAGAAAAAACCCATAAATTATTACATCCTCATTAGAATCAAAATTTCCTCAAAAAATTGAAATATACTTTATTTAAGGGAAAAGGGATACAACTTATAGTAAAAGACACCTAGGTCTCAAATGTGAAATTGGCTTTGTCCAAGCAATGGGATCTTGATATTCACAACAATCCCATAATCCATCATGATGAAGGATGCAACATTTATTTTTCCATCATTATAGATTTCAAAAAAGGGTAATGAAGAATTTGCATCATTGCCTAGGATCTTTGAGGTAATGAAATGAGAGAAAACTTGTCTTAAATAACATGTCTTGCCAATTTCCAACTCTTGGTTTTGTTGTTGAGAGTTATTGGGAAATAGTGGTACATAAAACAATAAATTGTCCTCATACAAGTTAGAGGATAGTATTAACCTTGTTAGTATTATACTAACAATCACTCGCCAATGACATCATTACAATATTAAGTTAGACATAACTAGCTACATTCCTAAATATATCAAAGCATCACAACAAAAAGCTAATTGCACCACAATAAAGGAGCAATGCAAATTCAAAAGGTTGATTTGGGATCTTGGTAACTTCAGGAACATCCTAGATTGTGATTGTTTGAGGACAAACAATCTTGGGAAGGGCAGACTATCATGCCCCACCATGATCAAATTGCAACACTAAAGTATAAAAGAAAAAACCCAAACATTGAAATGCAATAAATAACAATATAAATATTAAAAATATAAATATAAATATTAACAACTTAAATATTATTAGAATTATAATCATTATAATATAGTACTATAAATATTAAAAAAATATAAAACTAATATAAAATAAGTAAACATAAAATAATATATATATTGAAGATGAGATTAAGGGCAGCGATAGGGAAGTATAGATAAGAAAAAAGATAGAAAAGGACAAAGTCTTAAATAAAGTCAGGTTTTGATATGTAAAAGGCAGCAATTCCCATTCACTCTATGGGCAGTGATCATGATGGAGCAATTAACTTTGTTAACAGGCTGCAATCCATAAAGAAAAGACAAAAGGTATTCAAGGGCAGCGATCCTGTTCTAAAGGGGGCAAAAATTAATTAAGAAGAGTCCTGATTATTTGAAAATACACAACATTTATAGGAGGATGAATATCTTCATAAGAATGTGAAGATGTATAATGGCATAAGAAATTTGTGGAAAGTCAAGAAGTGTAGTGAATAAAAAGAATACATAATTCTGATTTATTAAGACAAAGATAAAAAAAAAAAATGAAGTAATCATTTGGAAATAAATCTGCACTTAGAAAAAGTAGCAATCATTGCTGTAATAAGTGATTGGTATTCAAATGAATATGTATTTAATATATAATTTTAATAGGTATCTGAATATATATATTTAATTTCATAATAATTAATATGAGACATAGGATGTGTCTAAATTGGTAAATGAGGGAAATAATGAATTTATTTATATTATTATGATTTATTTCTTTCTTTTGAGTAGTCATGTGTAAGGTTGGCAAGAAGACGTATTGACAAAAGGTGACTTAGGGATTGTCTTGGTGGATGTTCCTAAAAGAATTGTCTTGGTGGATGTCCCTAGAGGGATTGTCTTGATGAATGTTCCTAAAGGAGTTGTCTTAGCAGATGTTCCTAAGATGGAAAGGGATTGTCTTGGTTGGATGTTCCTTTTTTGGTACCCTACCATGTGTTTCTCAACCATCCCTACCATGATTGGTTATTAGTTAGATAAATCTGTACACAAGAAAATAATATTAGTTAGATAAATCTGTACACCTCGAAATCTACAAAGTAATATAAGATAGATTCACTCCACTCCAACAACTCACTTAAATTAATTTACAATGAATTGCTTCATTTAATCAATCAACTTTAATTCCTATTAAAGAATAATTTTATTTCCTTTTCATCTAGTATAAATGACTTTAACAACTAAATCCTATAATCACAAATACTATACCAACAAAAAGACTCCGCCCAACTATTAATCCTCTTCCAATATAAATAATTCACATACAAAATCCATGACACCAAAATACCTCATTAGAGGGTAGTATAAATGGGCAGGAACACTATTCAAATTGTGAGAGTAATATCCATTGTCTTCGACTCCAATTACTTTTTCTAAGAGAAAAGCAATGTAGAGTTACATAGTTCTTACGGAATGATTTCGAATCCTTGTACATGGAAAAAGTTTGTTCCTTGCTATTCATAGTCCCGCTGGTATTGTTGCACAAGACACTGTTTGTATTTGATTTAACATACAGATATCGCCTGTCAAATATCATATTATCCTACAAATTGCCCCACAGATTCAACATAAATCAGCTTTGCCCTCTCAATAGTAGTACGATGGAACTCACAAATTCGATGTCTCTTTTACATGAAAAATCTCCTTACAGGAATTTACACCAGGGGGCCTCCATTATCAGCACAGTATGGATGTGCATGGAATATTTTATGTTTTTACTAGCAAAGATCTTACATCCAAGTAAGTATATGACAGTATTTAAGTATCACACGTTTTAATAGTTAAAATTTTATAGATAATTGTCTAATTTTTATTGGTCAAAATTTATTGTTGATTATTGAATTTGATGATATTTAAGAATAATTTTTTTTTGGTACAAGAGATAAAAATGTAGATCTGTTATGTTTTCAGATAAGAACGTTGACTATAATTCCTTTCTTATAACTTTGGATTGGTAAGTGGTCAGTATTTAATTATCAAGGGAAAGGTAGTGACATATTTACTATGAAATTAATTTTATTTTTTTCTTTTGTGAAAATAGATTTCTATTAGTATAAGCTTTTTATATTTTGCCATGTATAATCATGTTTGTTGATTATTAAAATTTTATATTATTTCAAATTCTTAAATTCATGAACCTCTTTATATTGTAAAAGACATCAGCAATCAAACACCTAGTGACCATACCTATACAATAATAGTTTACAATATTTTTTATGGATAGTTTTTTTCTTCATAATCACAATCTTATTGACATTCTTGCAACAAATATAATCTAAAAAATTTCATACCCTAATTTTTTGAAGTTATATTTTATGTCCAATATATTGTTCATCTATATTATCTTTTTATATTATTTTACATTTTATTTCTAAATACTCTTGACATGCTATGCATTATTAATCTTCTATCTATTTCTAGTATTTTCACTCATATTATTAAATTCAAAGTTATTTTCATACATTTTATTATTTAATACACTACCTTTTATTTTATTTTTCAAAAATCAAATTTTAACATGTTTTTTTTACTCACACCTGCTTATGAGGGCATTGGTAATGCTCTTGGTAGATTCTTGAAAGTGGATAGTGCTTCCAAGAATTTTACTCACACCTCCTTTGATCGGATTTTCATAGAGGTAGATTTGTCGAAGGCCTTACTTGGTGAGGTAGTGTTGTAAGTTAATGGCTGGTCTTGGTCTAGTTGGTGGATTACGAGGGTATTCCTTTTCGCTGTAGACATTGTTTTGTTATTGGTCGCTTGGCATCTGATTGTTCTAGAGGCTCCCTCCCTGCTTCCTCATCTACTTGGTGGAAAAATTATCTCCATGAACATTTAATAGTGTTTCCTACTGCTGACTCTGCTTCTCTCAATGAAGATTCAAGGCCTCCTTCTCCTTCTATGCAAACAAATAATATTGTTGTGGCAGATGTTGTTCCTACTTTGGATTATGTTGTGTTGTCTCTAGACAAGACTATTCCTGATGGCTGTGATGCTTCCCTTGAGGTCCCTCCTACCCCCTCTTTGGAAAAGATAGTCTTATCTATGACTGTGGATTCTGATGTTGTTGTAATTTTGAATCATGTTGCTTCGAGCCTAGCTTCAGATGCTTCACCTAAAGTATCTGTTGTTCCTCTTGTTTGCTACACTAGAGGGGGTTCTTTCCCTTTTGATCCAAAATTTTCAATTTTAGTTTTTGATCCTTCTGGACAACGGTGCATAGAAAGAAGAAACGTAACTCTAAGAAGGTCAAGGTTTCATTTAATTTTCCCTCAGAGGCTTTGTTGTTGGGTACAAGCTCCATTGCTTGTACATGTTTCTCTTTGGCTATTGTTTCAGCTTGGTCTTTTCCTAGTAGCTCCTTCCTTGCTATTGTCTATTTTGTTTAGTTGTTGTGCTTTGGTTTTTGATGTGGCTATTCTTTTCCCACTACTCCTGACTGGTTGTTGTGTTTGGCCAGTCTATTTTGTCTGACTATTCTACCTAGTTGTAAGCTTTGTATGGTAATATTCTTGGTTGTAAAAGAGATCATGACCCTTTCAGAACCCCTGCTTGCTTACTGAGTCAAAAACATTTTTGTTAAAAAAATATTTGTTTAAAAAACTTCTTTCTATTTTTTCATCCTATGAATTTAATAAATCTTTCATTCAATCTTTAGTGTCTTTATGAATAACTTAAAGTTAACAATCTATTTGCAATCACAAAGGTTAACATTATTCTATTTCCAATGCCTACAGTAACATTTTTTTTTTAAAAACTTTTTGCATGCAAAATCTATTTTTCTCTCTTTTACTTTTATAAAGTTTGAATGCCTCACTTTAGCTTCTCTTTCTAGATTTACAATACTTTAGCTTCTCTTTCTAGATTTACAATGCATGATAGAAACTTCATTCACATTTCAAACACCTGTTTTTAATATTTTTTATTTCTTCATAGAAATTTATATTTTTGATAGCTAGAAAATAAAATTGTTATAATTTTTTTTATGTAAGAATTTTTTCAAACTTGAAATGCATTTCTCTTCCTTTTTCTAACATAAAACAACATTGATATAATGTTTTTCCATACAACAGAGACTTGGTATTCTAAACTTAAACCTTTATTCTTTTATTGTAGCAAGTGATTTTATTATACACTTCATTTTTTTTTTAATGATGACATTCCATAGCATATTACTATTGCTTGTGTAATCTTTAATATGTATTCTTCTCGAGACCAATATAAAACCAATATAGGGAATTTCATTCCATATTATTTATGTGATTATTAACTTTATTTACTTACTTTTTAGGCAAAAAGGGTATTTTGGTTTAGTTGTATATTAGCAAGTACATGTTTCATAATTCTTATCATCTATAAAATAGTTTTTAATAAATAATTTTTATTTTTAATAGAGAAGAGTTTAAATAGTTGGTAATTTATAATTTTAATTTTAATCTTAATAAAATTAAAAAAATAAAAATTATTTATAATTATATTTGAAGTGAGTGTTCTTACTTGAATAAAAAGTCACAGGTTTGAATCTTGAGAGTGTATCTTTACATACTATTATGATTTCTTTCTATTTCTTTGTCAATAATGTTGTCTAGGAGGGTTCTTTTTAAACATTACACACTTCAATAAGCAAAGGTAAATAGTTATCACATTTTGATACAAATAAGGTGTAAATTACTTGACTATTAAATCATTGAATCAAATGATGTTTAAATAGAATGAAGATGAAAAAGTTATTGATCTAAAACTCTAGAGACTAGCTTTGTAAATCACTTTTTATTTATAGTTTCCTTTCTTTCCTCAATGTAAAATTAACCATAATTGTAAGTGATCTCTCATATGTTTTAGGCAATTACAAAATGTTTAGCAAGAGTTAGATTGCTCATTTTTTCACTATGAAATCAATATCTCAAGACTTGCAAGAAAATTACATAGAACATGCAAAGAAGCCATCACAATTGCATTCTCATTGTTTATTTCATGTTGATGTCAAAAGAAACTTAGATGATAAATATAGATTCTCACTATGGAGTTCCATGAGTGTCTTGAGAGCTGAAACTTATATTCATAATGAAATAATCAACCACTTAAGGATCTTAATAACATTAATGTCGAACTATTTCATAATTTCATCATTTTGTCCCTTAGTCATTAGAGTCAATTACAAGGGAAACTCCCAAGTTATTGCTTGCTTAGAAATTCCATGAAGGAGAGGAAGCATAACCATTAAGCATACAATCCTATTATATGATTATAATAAAATTACTATGAATTTAAATTTTATTCCTAAATTTTATATAGGTTTTAGTCATCTTTTCCATATGACAAGCTATGTGAAATTTATTATAACAAACGATATGCATTTTTTAATTGACTATCATTTTTTCAAATAACACTCTTAAATGTTTTGGTGGTTGCATCTGAGGTCATTCATTCCATGGAAATATCTAAGGATAGGTCTATGTTTATCAAGTTGGATATGGCCAAAGCCTATGACAGAGTTAAATGGAGTTTTCTTCAGAAGATTTTGTTGGCCTTTTGTTTTTCTTTTGATTGGGTGAGCTGGAATTTGAGTTGTGTGACTTATTACTCTTTTTCAGTTATTGTGAATGGTGAACCTTCAAAATTTTTTGGGGCTACTAGGGGCCTTCGTCAAGGGGATCCACTCTCTCCTTATTTGTTTATTATAATGGCAGAGGGGTTGGGTCGGTTTCTTAAATCTTGGGTTTCACAAAGCTTGATTCATGGTTGGCAGTAGGGGTTGGGCCTACCAATGCTTTCTCATCTCCAGTTTGTGGATGGCACCTCTCTTATGGGATTGGCTTGTATTCAAGGGGTTAAATCCTTTAGGCAAGCTTTGGATATCTACCTTGTGGCTTCGGGCTAGAAAGTGAATGGGCAGAAGTCTTCCATCTTCTTCTTTAATACTCCTCAGGCTATCCAACGTCAGATTGCAGCTATTTTGTATTTTCAAATAGGGTCTCTTCCCTTTGTCTATTTGGGTATTCCTCTTGTTGTTGGCCGTCAGCCTAGGTCCTCCTAGCAACTGTTGCTTGATAAGATGAGGCAGAAGGTTACTCATTGGACTCATCGGTGGTTGTTTATAGCTGCTAGAGTGACTCTTTTCAAGTATGTTATCTAAGCCCTTCCCACCTATAGGTGCTTTGTTCAAGTGGCTCCTATGTATTTCCTTAGGGAATTTGATGTTCTCTCACATCAATTTCTTTGGAGTGGTAATTTCCTTTCTTCAAAGTGGAGCCTTGTGAAGTGGGAATCAGTGTGTAGACCAAAGCAGGAGGGTGGTCTTGGTTTATGCTCTACAATTTTGAACGAGCAAGTTCTTGCTGCCAAGCTTTACTGGTGATGGTGTACCAATTAGCACCAGCTATGGGCTCGTATTCTCAACCATAAATATCTTAGGGGTGTTGCTTCTTTTGAGGTTCCTCGCTATCCTCTGGAAGGGGGTGGTTCTATGATTTGACATACTTTGAAAGTGGTGGCATAGTTAATTAAGCGTACACTTTTTTGGATCTGTCATTCGAGTCATAGGCTCTTTTTTGGTTAGATTCTTGGGATGGTCACCCACTTATTCTCTCTTCCTTTCCTCACCTCCAATCCCTTTGTGATGTTTTTATTGCGGCTAGATGGGATACCGTGGAGCATTATAAGGTTGCACAACATTGTGGAGTAGTTGTAAGTTTTCATTGGAAGCATCCTTCTGAGTGGCCACCTGGAGGGTTTGAGGGGGATAGGCATGAGCTTTCTCATCTTTTGGATTCTCATGCTTGTAATTCTTTGAGGGGCTCTGAAGTCTTGGCTTGGGATGGTTCAGATTTGTCCAAAAAGTACTCTATGCCTGTTGGTTATAAGTAGTTGGGTAGGTAGTTGTTTGGGGACATTGAGGTCCCTTGGTGGAAGCAAGTTTGGCACAAGTTGTCATGGACCAAGTGCAATTTCATGTGGTTAGTGGCTCAAAATCGACGTCTTACTTGGGATAATTTATGTAAGCATGGTTTCCAAGGCCCTTCTATGTGTGTTCTGTGTCGTGATTGTGAAGAGAGTGTATCCCATCTCTTCTTTCAATGTTCCTATGCTAGGGAGATTTGGTATTTCTAGTGGAGGGTGTGGAATACGCCCTGTTGGCATGTTTCCTTGTTGGTGGAGTTTGTGGAATGGTGGGGTAGGGCACCTGTTTCTACTTGCTTTCTTCAAGCTACTTGGGATCTTGGCCCATCCTTTATTATCTAGAACTTGTGGTTGGAGAGGAATAGGTGGATTTTTTAGGATGTGTTGTTGATGGCCCCTCACCTATGGTGGAAAATTCTGCATTCTTTGGGAGAAACTATTGTGGCTAAGTGTGATTTGACTGAGCCGATGGACCCTTGTGATGTTGGTTGTTGTAATCGTCTTCATCTTCCTCCTCCACAATGACAAATCATGCGCAACAGATGTAGACATCCTACCTCGAAGGTGAATAGGGAGGGAAGATGGTCCCCTCCTCAAGGAGTCCTAAAAATCAACATAGATGGCTCTTCTCATGGAAATCCTAGTCATGTTGGAATTGGTGGTGTTGGTTGGGATAGCTCTAGAGATGTTCAATTTATCTTCTCTGTTTATAAGGGTCTTCATACTAATAATTTAATGGAGGCTCAGGCCATTTTATTAGCTGTGGAGTAGGACAGTCAATTGGGATGGCGAAGGATCATATGTGAGCTTGACTCCCAGGTTGTGGTGAACTTGCTGAATAGGTGACATTTAGATGATGTGAGCTGGCAGTTGGCTTTGATTGTTGAGCAGATTCTCATTCTCTATGCTTCTCTAGAGGTTATTACTTTCACTCATATTCCCAGAGAATGGAATGGTGTTGCTAATTGTTTGGCTAAATGGGCTTCTGATCATACTCATGATTGAAATTTGGTGGATCAGGATCAACTACCCCCAGATTTGTCTCAACAATTGGATCACTTGGTGGAGCTTGATAGGGCTATTTAATGCCCTTGCTTTGTAACTTTTTCTTGTTTTAATAAAAAATTTACCCCTCCTTGATGTTAAATGTTTCAATTATTAAAATAATTTAATGTAAATTATTTTCAATTGATCACTTTTCTTTCTTAATAATTCTCCTCTTCTTTTTCTATTTAAACTGCAAGCTTTTCCTTAAAAAAAATAAAAAGAAGACCTACATTTTTTTTTATTGATTTATCCTTACACATTGAAATTTTGTGATTTCACTATGTAGCGAAGTACTTTCCCTTGGTAATTTTTTGAAAGGTTAAGTGTCCATGAGTCATTGGTCTTTCTAATCCAACGACCCATGGAGAGTTTGATTGATATGTCTATCTTGGCCCATGCAAAATCCATGTCGGTAGTCGATGATGAAGTATATGACATGTCCCTTTGGCTGTAATCTATGCCATTCACCTTTCTAATTTAATGGTCTACGAAGGCATATGACAAATTCACATCCAACAATTCACCGACAGAATTCAATTCACCGGAAGATTCATTCACCATCCAAAAATTCACCACGACGGAAAATTTACCGCATTAATATTTTTTTATAAAATCAAAGTTTTTGAAATATATATTAAAAAATATTAATGCGGTTAATTTTCTACCGCGGTGAATTGTTGGCAGTGAATTTTACTTAGCGGTGAATTTTCCTTGGCGGTGAATTGCTAACGGCGAATTTTCCATCAGTGAATTGTTGGTGGTGAATTTTTCCTAGAGCTCTGTGAAAGCTTTCAAGGTTTAAAGAACATGGTTAGCAGAAAACTCCACTGTTTGGTGCGATCAATATGTGACAAACCCCCTTCAATTTTTTGTTTGGACTGTGTGGTGTACACATCAATTTGGCCATTTCATAAAATTAGTGACATTATGGAAAATCTCGTAGAGACCAAAGGGAGATACAAAGGCATTTGTTAAGATGTCTTCCAACCTATACTTAAGACATTAGTTAATTGTCCAAGCTAAGAAAGATCTTGTACAACCTAGAAAAATATCTCACATATACACAATCCCCTTACCCTTGTGAAGCCCATCAAGTCCTCTTTATAAACTAACACTTGCACCAAGAGGAGCTGTAATGAGTACATCGATAGAGAAGTATATGCAAGTCAACATGATAAGAAGTGTACTTTGTAGTGTTTATACAAGTTTCTAATAGGAGTTTGAAATACATAACACACGATATTTGATTTACAAATGTTTGGAACAAATGTAAGTTTTTTTTTGAATTACAAATTTTTGTGTAGAAAATTGAAGGAAAGATTCATAACAATTTCAATTATGATGCTTTTGTAGTCGATGATTCAATGTGCTTGAATTAAAAGAACTTGCAAAAAGAAGTTTGTGTTTTTCATTTATTTGTTCCTACACTTTCAACAAAAAAGTTAGAACACTTTTTTTTTTTTTTTAGACTGCAGGAATCGGGTAGCACGACCCCATATAAACTGCAGTGCACCTGGTAAAATTTTTAATGTGACCGGTGACGCTGGCACGGCATGCCCTCCAGTACCATGAGGGTGGGGGAGACTAGACCTCGTGACCAACCTCTTGCAACAGGAAAGATTTAGCCAACCGAGCTAGGGCCCCAACCCAAAAGTTAGAACACTTACATTATAATTGCATCAATGATTTTATTTGAAAAGTAAAAAGTATCTAGAAAAAATAAAAGTAGGTGCTAAATGAACTATAGGTGAGAATATTTTTGCTAACATCATAGAAGCACTCAATATAAAAAAACAAAAATACAATTATTAAGTAGTCACCTATAAACCATGAAGATATGAGTAGATTAGCTTTGAATTTCTTTTTGTAAAGCATATACTACATGAGTATAATAGATTTGATCATAATGAAAGCACATGTGTACCTGTACTGATCAATTAAGCACTTGCAGCCACCAAGGGAAATAAACAAGACAAGACAACTTAAAGTAGATTGTGAAAATAATTCAAGGGGGACCTGAATTTGAAGAATTTGTCTGCATTGTGGTAACAAGCCACAAAAAGTAAGAAGGTATGGTGGAAATTATTTGTGAGACATTCTTAGGTAGAAATTGGAGATCAACGAATTGATCCTCACAAAAAAACAAGTGTAAAAGAACAAATCAAGTAAATGGTTATTAGCCTATATCCATGCATTGGTATACTATCAAACCCTAATTTAAATTTAAAAAGACAACTTAAAAATATATTGAATCATAGTATTAATGTTTAAATAATTATGATGTTGGTGTAGGGTGAATTGGTATAAAAGTGACCCATGTTTAAATTCACATGCCATAATAAGGCAACCAATAACCTAGAAGACAAATAGTAGAATCTTTGGCATATATAAATACATGTATCATGTCACACCAAGCACTAAGAAAATCAAAATAGTGAAGACAACATTGCAGAGCTTTTCTTAAAATTGATTTCATAGTAATGTGAGAAAATGGGTGAACAAAAATGTAATTAGGAAATACCTAAAATAAAATCTCAAAACAAAGATGAATTCAATGAATATTTAAAATATTGGAAAAGTTGGTATTAGCTATATGATATGATCTCTTATCCTATAATGCATTGTACACTGTACAGTCAATGTGCAGTGTAAGTTTTAATTATGGTGTTGCATAGATAAGTTTACAAAGTTGATTGCATGGAGGAATTAAAAGGGTATTTAAAAAATAATATTAGGTTTTCTTTAATAGATTATAGGGTTTTTTTCATTTTTTACCAACTAAAATGACTAAATTACGAAGAATTACATGCAATGGGTTGTAAACCTCATGCAACTATCCAAGAACATAAAAAAATGGTAGCAAGGAATTAAGGGTATGCATAATTAATTTACATCATGTAGGAATTGGGATGTGCATAGACACTTTGACCACTATGTAGAAGATGTAAATACAAGCCTAGGGCTATAACATGCCAAATTTTGAATTATATATTTTAGTTTCAAAGAAAATTTGCATGTCATTTCAAGGAAATTTTACATTTAGACATGATCTCTAGGTAAGTGCACAAAGATGAGGAGCCAAAAAGGGGTCTTAAGTGCCCACTTTTTTCTGAAATTAGGAAATACTGACCTTGGATGAGAAATTTAGTTACATTCAAATATTTAAGATGCAACAAAAACAAGTGTTGTAGTTCTCCAAATCTACTTTCTAAACTAGTATTTTTTTTTGAAAATGGTAGAGATTAAGGGGTTCAAAAAGGGGGGCCACACAAATTGGTCTTGTTTTTTTTTTAAAAACATATAGCGTCTATTGTGCTCCCCCCTAAAATGTTAACTTTTTTTTTAATATTTTAAAAATCTATTTGTTGAGAAATTAGCTAACACCATGCAGTTTATACCTAATTTTTTTGATAATTTTTTTAATGAATATATGATTTTTTACTAATTTTCAAAGTAGACACATCCTGAAAAATAGAAATTTGAGCATGCTCCCCCCTAATATTTTTTAAAACTAATCATTTTTTTATTTTGAACGTGTAGAATGGAGTCTAGTTTCTAAAAATGTAATTTATTTGAAATTTCAATTATAGTTAAAAAATAAAGTAAAAAATACCAAACATTAGCTTTTGATAAAAATGAATACACCAACAAATGAAATTAAAAATGAAAGCCTTAACATAGTCAAAATGTGAAAAACATTACATGGTTAGATAACTAAGAGAGAGCTTAACATTACCCACGTGTGTTTTCAATTGAGCTTGAAACACGTGCAAACCTGATGGGGAGCATGCTCAAGATTATGTGATTTTTTCTAGAATTTGGAAAAACATGTTTTTGGTTGTTGGAAAGTCAACTGTCCAAGTCTTTAGGTTGGAAATCTAAAGCAAATTCAAGCCAAAGGCTTAGAAATTCCTGAAGTAGGCAAAATGTTATGTCAAAGCATGGTGCATAACACAAGTGCATTATAACACATCACATAACGTGAGTGCATTATAATGCGCTCATGTTATGTCAAAGTTGTATTATAGCACAAGCACATTTTAATGTGCTCACGTTATGCCTTGTTTTGACTTTATTATTCTGTGTATGCTTGTTTGTATGTATGAATGTTTGTATGCATGTACGTTTATGTGTATGTATGTATGTATGTATGCTTGTATGTATGTATGTGTGTATATATCTATTCAAATTTATGATAGCTTATCATCCTTTTTCTTGTTAATATGAAGAAAAATTGGTTTGTGCAATTTATTTATCCATATTATTGGTAAAGGTAGAAATCATCATTCATGCACCTACTAAATGTAATCTTGAATGTTGTAATTATAAATATGTCAATGTGTTGAGAATTTGCTTGTCTAGGGTTTGTAGCTACAAAATAGTATGAAACTAGCACAATTTGAGTTAGTGATAGAAAATTAGGCTTATGTATTTTTCTAGTTGGACTTGGTTTTATACTTGTAGCTTTTCTTGTAGAAGAGCCTCATGTTTCTTTAACACCCCAATTGGATTTCCCTCCTTAGTCCTATGGATTTCAAAGTGTAAAATATTGTCAAATCTTGTCTATTTGAATTCTTCTTGTCCTTGATCATAGGTTTTCTATCATACTTGGATTGACTTGATCCTTGGGTCCAAGTGTTGTGTCATCCCTTAGAGCTAAGGGTAGCATGAAATAAAACCAATAGATTGGCATCATTTTTAGGGATGGATGTTTGATTCATATGTTGAAGACCCTTGTAGCTTGATGAGGAAAATTCTATAGCTATATTGATTTGCTTGACTTTTCAATTTGTGCCAAGGGAGTATCATTATTCAACTAGTATGAAGAATTTAATGGAGACTTAAACCCATAAAATTTTTTCAACATTGAAGAAATGATGACACGATTGAAATTTAGTACTCTTTTAGAGGTGGTGACCATGTTGATCAATGGTTGAAGAATTGCTTCCTATGGTGTAAATATGTTACATGGATCTACAAGAAGTTCGATTAGAAGGGGAAATTGTGTGAATTACATAATATTTTCCAAGTATTTTATCTTTTCTTCTTATTTTACCTATAAAGGATGAATACATCATTTCCTAATGATAATAGGTGAATTGGTTTTGGAAGAAAAACTTATTCCCCTATTATGTATGTGCTTGTATGGAAAGGAGGGAATTAAGATAAGAATTCTACATCTGCATATTTTAATAACATGGTCATGGTAGATATGTGTTGGTAATATATGCATAATAGATGTACCTATAGAAGCATATCTAGGAAAAGTATATTGTTGGAGTAATTAGGATAATCACTTAATAGTTAATTAATTCTCAATTGATTATTAAGTCCCTTATTACTTTATTCAATTAAGCTAAACTTAGGAATTACATTTTAATTATCATATTGGTTAATTAATAAAGAAAATGTTGTTTCATTGCATAGGATGATGAAACTTGTCATAAGCCAATTTAATCCTCACTTGGGGTCTAGATCTAGGGTTTCTATCTCCTTTTCATAAGGATTCATTGTACATTATAATCGTGCATTTAAATTTAATTCATAGCACATAATCAATTACTTTTTTGGATTAACATCTTTCCTCTCTTGGTTGCATAACATAATCATTGTTTTGATTTCTTGTGTGTGATAGGTATTTGGTTGCAAAGGGTCACTAGGGGTTGTGAGAGTTCACTATCAAATCCAACATGGTATAAGAGCACTAGATTTGTGACTTCCTATTCAAAATTTGAGAGATCAAACCTTGAGGGAGAAATCAAATCATCTCGAGGAAAAACAGGCATCATCGTTGAGTCTAGAATGACCAAAAACATAATGATCGACTATCCAAAATTCCAGATTGGAAAAGTTACAAAAAAAAGATTTTTTTGAAGGACACACAGATCTAGGAAACAAATTCCCTAGATATGTTATTCGTGCCCTGATCAGGTCCAAGTACAATGTTTTCATTCTCTAGTTTTTATAAATTTTTCCTAGAAAATGAAATAAATCTTTGGTTTTTAACTTCAATTCTTTCTAAGAAGTTAAAAAATATATTTTTTGAAAAAAAAGGTAGCAAAAAAGATATATCAAAAAATTTGCAGCTTGTGTAGGGTACTACATCGTACCCTGGCAGTTTGTGCCAGGTAGGTGGTACCCACTAGCTGTCAATGACGGGCCCCCAAATCACAAACAACGACCTTTATTTTGTCATCCATTTGACAGCCTTCCATTGACCCCATTCTAGTTAGCGGTGAAAAGATATCGGTATTAGCCTAAAAAATGGCTATTAATACATTGGCCAATGAAAATCTGGCACCCATTTCAAATTCTAGCAGCAGTTAAAAGAATCGATTGACAACAAAAAAACCGATAGCCACAAATCATCAAAGAAAAATCCAATAGAAAAATCCATCCTCACACCAAATATATGTCACATATCCAAATATTGGCAGAGAATATTCTCCTAAAAGATTTCATTCACAAAACAAATATTTTGGCAAGAGAAATTTTTAGGATTGAGGAATTTTTTTAGGAAAAAAGAATATTTTGAGAATGTTCTGTGATGGCCATCTAACTATAAAATTTAATGCAGTGGTTTGCTAACTGTTGATTTTTAGCTTTCAGCTGAAATTAGGTAACTTAGTGTTTATTCTTTTGTGTTTCATTTAAACATTGAAAGATACATCATATTCAACTAAGTTCATTAATGTGCATAGGAGAGATTATCAAAACAGATTGCATTTATTCCATTTTTTGCAATTATAGACAAATAAGAAAGAGAACCAATATGTATTGAAAATGTAATCTTTATTGATAATAATGAGCGTATAATGTCCCTCACAAGCCAAGGGACTCACTATTCTGATGCTAGTAAAGAAGATATTATACACATATAGATAACAAAAGATAAATTGCATATAAAATGAAAAGGGACTTGTCATTTCCTAGTGGAATGACGAATCTCGTTGGCTTGGTCTCGCATCATCTCGATCCTTCCCTCTGCTCTACTTTCGTTTAACACCCTCCTCGCTGCTCCTAAGTTTCTTCCATTGGATAAAAATAGTGTTGTTAGAGCAAGGCAAGGTCCTTGATCAAAATTATAAGCAAAACATCCATAAATGTGTAATCTAATGTCTACAAGCATTAAAATAGAAACATACCATAAGTTTCCATGAAAACAAGATAGGAGTTGGTTTTTTTTTTTTTTCTTAAGTAACTTCAATCTTGGTTATTGGAGGGAGTTCTTTCTTTCCAACAAAGTGATAGCTTGGCTTTGGAGTTATCTTTTTCAGTAGGAGCAGTATTGTAACTCAGATGGACTTTTAATGACAGTGAGTACTTTGAATCAATGAAATTAAACATTTACCTTCTCATTTCATGTTTTATTGTGTGTTGTTAACTTGATTGATTATATTATTTATGAAATTTACCTTTCCTTGTAGTCTTATCTCATGGTTAAGCACCTATTTAGTAGAAAATTCATTGTTACAGGTTATAATCTGTGTTAGTTAAAGCAAGTGCTATTAGTTGTGAGATTTTTTTTTCCTTCTAAGAGTTCTATTGAAAAACCTCCTTATAAATTACTTATGTGAAAATGCATGTGAAGATGAGTTGTGTGAACAAGGTTTTAAGTCATTTTTTTGAATGTGAATAGGTTGTTTACAAGTCTTAGTCAGTTTTTGGTGTATCACCCTTAGCAATTTTAGTTAAACCTTTTAGTCTAACACCCTCCCTTAAGATGGACTTAGGGAGTAGCTACAAATTATGTGCATGAAAGCAATGCAACTACAAGCTAGAAAGAAAACTTGGATACCAACAAATAGGCTTGATGAAGTACCCAATCACAACCAAATCTCTATAAAGTGGAGTAAAGGAGAAAACCCAATGGGAAAAAAATCCTCTCCAAAAAGAGATGAAAAGCATGCTGAAAAAAACATGAAGGCCTCATAGAGACCCCCAAGGACAACTTCCTTCACCCCAAGCATGGAGCGCAACTAAAGATAGCGCGGTGATGCCAAAGGTTTAGTGAAGATGTTTGCAACCTACTCCTATGTAGGAATGCACTCCAAGATGAGATAACCATCCCAAATCAACTGCTTGATGAAGTGCATGTGGATCTCAATGTGCTTAGTTCATTGATGCTCCACTGGGTTGTGGGAAATATGAATAGCACTTTGATTGTCACACCAAAGAGTATTGGGACTATTAGGAGGAAACCCAAACTCTGTCATCAACTGCCGAAGCCATAGAATCTCCTGACTAGCTAACACTGTTGCTCGGTACTTAGCCTCTGCAGATGATAATGCAATAGCTAACTGCTTCTTGCACTACTGTGTGATAGGACTAGAACCAAGGAAAAAAATAAATCCAAAAGTAGAATTCTGATCATTGACATCACCGGCCCAATCTGAGTCAGTGAAGCCAAAAATGTGACAGGCTCCTGATGTATAGTGAATGCCATAGTGTGAAGTGCCCTAAATGTACCTCAAAATACATTTGGTAGCTTGGCAATGGCTCTCATGTGGATCATGTGAGAACTGAGAGACAAGGATAATGACAAAGGAAATATTAGGACGTGAATGTGTTAGGTACAACAAGTTGCCAACCAACTATCGATATAAAGTAGAATCTACTAAAGGAGTAGAACAAGTGGAAGACAAAATGACACCTGACTGAAATGTTGGTGGGACAGACTTGCAATCAAGCATGCCAAATCATTGGAGCATATCAAGAGCATACTTCTATTGAAATATGGAAATCCCATCTAAAGACTAAATAACCTATAGACCCAAAAAATAGTGCAGAAGATTGAGATTAGTCATCTCAAACTGCTCCATCAAAGCTCTCTGAACACTTTGAATCATGGAGGATGAGCTAGTAATAATGAGATCATCAAAATATAGCACAAGAATCAAAAGATCACCCTCTTGACATTTAATGTACACTATGGGATCAAAATGATGACGAGTGAAGTGAGAGGAGAGAAAAAAAGAGTCAATCTTCTCATACCAAGCCTGAGGGGCTTGTTTGAGACCATATAATGAACGCAAAAGTCTGCAAACCAAGGAAGAACCCTGCAAAAAACCCTGAGGCTGCTCCATATAGATCTCCTCATGTAGGTCTCCATGCAAGAAAGAACTCTTCACATCCATCTAAAACACTTTGAACACTCTTCACTTTGAAACACTCTTCACTCTGAAACAATATCACAATGGTGTCATCTCTATTATTAATGGATTGAGTACACTGGACACTAACCAAAAACACATCATTCTCATTTAGTTACACATCAGTTGCATCATCATTTTCATATCCTAGAAAACATTCTCATTTCATTTACGTCCATACATTCCATCATGATATTTGCATCAGAAAATACAAAAGAAAATAATAAAGGACATACATTGCATATCATTTCTAATATCACAATCATGTCATTCACTACGCCTGAATAAGTGAGTCTCTTCAGATTTCCAAGAAAGTGGGGAAATATGTCAAAGTTATGAAGCTTAAAAGATCAATCTACTATAGACTTCCCACAAATTTTGGAAGTTGGACATACTCACTTATTTAAGCTCAAGGCCTTGAACATTTAAAGTTGTGCATCTACATAATCATTTGCATTACATCATTCATCATTGCACATCATAAACATCTCATCACATTTCATAATCATAATAAATCACATCATTTGCATTACACATCATAATCATCTCATCACATTGCATAATCATTATAAATCACATCATTTGCATTACACATCATAATCATCTCATCACATTGCATAATCATAATAAATCAAATCACGTTGCATTACACATCATAATTATCTCATCACATTGCATTACACATCATAAATCACATCACATTGTATAATCATGATCACAAATAAATTCATTGCCTAATCATTATCATCACATAGAAATTAAAATAAAGTCACAACAAATGTGCATATCATAATAGGGAAATCAAATGTATCATAATCACCGCTACATATCATATAACATAAAAATGTCATAATGTCCACATGTACAAGGATATCCAAAAAAAAAGGATGAGATACATAAAAAACCAAAAGGGCACTATATCATGGGAAACATATCCTCAACATCACAAGAAGGTGTATACACAATGTCCAAGAACATCACAAAATGCTATGTCGAGCTCCCACCAGATGTTGTTGCTCTCATGGGATTGGTACCCCCTCTCCCTGACATACCTGCACCTGGATCTCTCCTATCTCCAGGCAATGGTTGCATGACACCCATGCTAGCAGTCCGAGAACGAGATCTGCTAGAACGAGACTATACAAAACTCTCTCGTCACTTAGGAGGAAAAAAAACATGATATTTACTTCTGTAAAATTGCAACTCCTGAGAAATGTGTCTAATCTCTCTGAAGAAATCCATTTTACCTACAGATGGTGTTGTCTGTTGTATCCTCTCGACAATGGCCTCATCCTACTCTATCCAGTGTTTGAAGGCATCCCTCTCTGAAGTAAGTATAATCATTTGTGCCTGCAACTATTGTATCTACTACCTATCTATCCCTCTATCAATCCTCAAAATATCAATTTGTGCTTGACACTGCCCTAACACATCCTGAAGGGACAAAATCTATGCTAGAGCCTGTGCTATCTCACTCTGAAATGATCAAATCTCTACTTGCAAAGATGTTATTTGTACTGACTACTATTGTGAGGGTATCCTAATCTGAATCCTAGGAAGCACTGCTTGAGCTATGGTGACACTCCTCTTGTGCCTCGAAACTACAAAATACAATGGATGACTGTCATCTGCCCCAACATCATCACCCACTACACCACCATCACTCTCCCCAACATCATCACCCACTGCACCACCATCACTCTCCCCACCATCATTACCCACTACACCACCATCACTCTCCCCACCATCATCACCTCTACAACCACCATCATCACCTCTGTAACCACCCTTTGCACCACCCTCATCACCTCTACAAGCCCCATATTCACCATCATCACCACCCTCGTCATCTCCTCCCTCTCCATCAACTAGCGGTATTGGCTCCTTTGGATGAGTAAATATAGGAAAGGGATGCATGTGGAAGGACTCTGAATAATCCTCGGTCATCCCGATGTCTGTAATATATAGAACATAACCCTATAAACCAGGGGTCAAGGTATAATACTTTGTACAGGTTGTCTCATATGATACACATGGGCCCCACTCTAAAACATCCTATCATCGCTATGCATAATAGGAAAATCCTAGGGGCATCCCCTGAACCCGTCCAAACTGTCAACATACTCATAGATTCAAGTAGCACTCAAGCACAGTTCATGTGTCCACCCAATCAAATAGCGGGATAATAACATATAGGGCATCTCTAGCTGATCCTTTGGCCACTGCTCACAATCCAAGTACGGTCACCATGTGACAGTCTCCAAGTCATGTCCAAAACCTATCTCCAATAAGCAACCTTTCCTAGCTTATGATGGACATGTGGACCACTATAACTAAAGACATAGGCTCTCCTTGGTGGTCGATGTCTCTCTCCTATTGGTCGAGTGACGACTATATGCTCCCATGCCTAGGTCTACAATAATGTGATGCCACATGAAAAACTTGTTGCCCCGTAATAGACAACCTTGTGCAAATATCGATATAAGTGGGCTAACATACATGAACCCTAGGCATACCTCGTACCATCAAGTGTCATCCATGATAGCACACGACCCCAACTTGCTGAAAATCCCTTTGACCTATGATCACGACAAAGGAATCCACCAATAAATTCAGAAAGTACACATGACAAAGGATCATATTTGCCAATCATATCTGTCCAAGGGATCTATTGGCCCATAACATAATCATCTTGACACAATCTCCACAATGTAGTGTAAGGAAAGCTAGATGCGGAAGCAACTCTCCTAACGTCAAAACCTCAGGGAAGAATGTAGAGATACCTTTTAAATTTTACATTTACAGTCCAATTAAGATGCACATGAAAGAGATAACAAAAATAGAGTATTTGAAAAACACATATGAACACCAGATTTACGTGGGAAAACCCTTATGGGAGAAAAACCCACCACACCAAGAGAAGTCACTTTGTATTATAGTAACAAAAATTATATATAGAGTTCTAACTTATCTTTTTGATGTCAAATTACAACTTTCACCATCAACAACATTGTTATAGAACATTCATGTTATAGTCTTCTAAAAATAGAATTCATCCACTAATCATACAGTCACCCAGCAATCCATCGATCCATCCAACCATACACAATCTGCGATCACAAAGTATAACCATGTCGCCTCTGTTTGTCAAGCTTCCTCTCAGAACTGCCACAATGAACTATCTTCCAATGGTTCTCCTTCAACTTCTCTGATTGGTCCACGAGACGCCACATAGGAAATTCAAATGGTCAAAGGAACATTCAACTAAGTTCACATGTTGGTGAGACACAAGAAGTGTCTCCCCGATGCTTAACAGTTTCATATCAATATCCTAAGTCACACCGAAGAGTCATTCCGTCGGCAGGACATACCACTCTCGCCAGGACCTCACACCAAACCTTCAAGTTAATTTGAGTGCATCCACCAGTTGGAGAGACTCATTGCTTTTGCTAGGACTTCATATCGAGGTCCTAAGCCATACTGAAACATTAGCATTTCCATCGGCACCCATCTATCGCTAAGACATTTAACTGTCGCCAAGAGGTTTCATCGAGATCTCTTGTGTTACTTCGAAGCCATACTACTATTGGAAAGACCCCATGAGTCGGTGAGACTTCATACCGAAAGACAAAGCTTCCATCGAATGGTCTATCACTTTCACTAAGAGGTCATAGCGAACATCCCATGTCACCCCGAGTGTCACATACTATCGGCGAGACTCTCTATCGGTCACAAAGACTTCATACCAAAGTATTTGAGTCACCGCGAAGACCCCAAGTGTATCCCCATCGACGAGACCTTCCATTGTCGCTGATACTTCTCCCCAAGACCCTTGTGTTACCTCGATAGCCATATGCTATCAGTGAGACATTCTTCAGTCACTGGGACTTCTTCCCGAGTGTTCAAGTCACTCCAAAGCCCACGGTCACTATAAGTCTTCCCGACGCCTGATATGACTGGCCTGTCGACCAGAGATCTCCAAGTGGTAAGAGGACACACCGAACACAACATGTCATAGTGATAGGATCATTCGGTGAGATAGAAGCAAGGTCACAATGACCTGAACTATTCAACAAGATTCAAACTGCTAGTCGGCCAGACACAAAAGATGTCACACTAACTTGGCCCTTTCAAAGGTTTTAGCCTATGGGATTGAGATACATATTTCCAACAAACTCCCACTTGACGAAGATCACATAGGAACCTCCAGAACACAACAAAACTACTGAAAATCATGGGCACTAAGGCCCATTGAACTGACACACCACATGAACTTGTCTGTGCTCACTGGCTTCATCAATGCATCTACAACATTCTCTAGAGTATCAAATTTTTCCAAACTGACCTTTCCATCCTCCATATCTTGTACAAAGTGGTACTGTACATCTATATGTTTCATCCTAGCATGGAAAGTAGGATTCTTTTCCAGACAAATTGCACTCTAACTATCACAAAAAATAGTTATTTGCCTCCATCAAAACCAATGTTAGAACACAAACGTTTTAACCAAACTGCTTCTTTACAAGCATGTGTAGCTGCCATGTATTCAACCTCTGTAGTGGAAAAAGTGACTACAGCGTGCTGCTTACTCATCCAACTCACTGCACCACCATTCAACATGAAAGTATATCCACTGGTGGACCTCCTGCTATCAATGTCCCCTGCCTAATCAGAATCCACATAGCATCAAATATTGAGAGTCCTTTGTGATTCAACCAAGTTCCCATGGTAACATAAAGAAAACTCTGAAGTGCCCTTCAAATATCTGAAAACTCTCTTTACAACATCCCAATGTGTCCTTCCAGGATTAGCCATAAACTGACTAAGAACTCCCATTGCTTGGGTAGTGTTTGGCCTTGTACAAACCATTGCATATATAAGATTGCCAACTGCACTAGCATAGGGTACACTGGTCATGTCTTCCATCTTAGTAGGAGATTTTGGATAGTCTTCAACAGATAGCTTCATTCCCTGCAAGACTAGAACAACTAGCTGCTTGCAGTCATTCATGGAAAATCTCTCTAGAACAGTCTTGATATACTTACTCTGACTGAGCCAAAGTTTTCTACTATTCCTATACCTGGTTATCTCCATCCCCAGAATATACCTTGCTGCACCAAGATCTTTCATTTTGAACTTAGCAAACAATCGAGACTTAAGATCAAAAATCATCAACTTACTATTTCCTATGAACAACATATCATCAACATAGAGAGCAATAATAAGAATTTGATCACTTTCAGCTTTGTAATAGACACAATGATCAGATTTTGATCTCACAAATCCCAAAGAAAATACAAAAGTATCAAATTTCTAGTACCACATTCCAGGTGACTGCTTTAACCCATACAAAGACTTTTTTAACTTGCAAACCGGTTTCTCTTTACCTTTCTCGACAAAATGCTCAGGCTGAGACATATAGATTTCTTCTTCAAGTTCACCATGAAGAAATGTTGTCTTCACATCCATCTGTTCGACCTCTAAGTCATACACTGCTGCAAGTGACAAAAGAAATCTGATAGATGTCAGCTTAGCTACAGGAGAAAAAATCTCCCCATAATCAATTCCCTCTACTTGGGAATAACCCTTCACAACCAACCTCGCCTTATATTTTTCCACACTGCCATCCAAACCAATCTTCTTTTTAAATACCCATTTGCAGCCAACAACTTTTTTTCCTTTAGGCAAGGGCACCAAACTCCAAGTTTCATTCTTTTCTAATAATGCCATTTCTTCATTCATGGCTTCCAATCAAGAGTCTGAATCAGACATTCTAAATGCCTCTCTCACAGTCCTAGGCTCATCAGTGCTAGAAATTAAAGCATAGGCACAAGTATAATCTATCAAAGAAAACCCATACCTACCAAGTTGCTTTCTTTCACAGGTTGACCTCCTCACTTGCTGAGGTTAAGGTTCTTCTTCTTCTTCAGAACTTTCAGAACTGTTTGAGCTCTCATCAGTTTTAGGTACATTTTAAATTTTCAATTCCTCTTTATCTAGTGTAGGAAGAATTTCAACTACATCCTTATTGTTTTCTAACTTTGTCTTTGACTATAGATCCAAGGTAGAAGGCTTCAGCTCACGAAAGATTACACTTCTACTGTATACAACCTTCTTTGTATCAGGATTCCAAAGCTTGTATCCTTTTATGCCAGCACTATAGCCAATAAAAATACATTTAACAGCCTTGTTCTCCAACTTAGACCTTTTCTCATACGACACATGAGCATATGCCTCACAGCCAAAAACACAAATATGTCTTAAAGAGGGCTTTTTACCAGAGCACGCTTCCAAAGGTGTTTTCTCAACAAGAGCATAATTTAGAGAATGATTAATCAAGTAACAAGTAGTAGCAACAACCTCAGCCCAGAACTTCTCCTCCAAGCTAGCACTACTCAACATACTTCATGCTCTCTACATCATTGTCCTATTGAACCTTTCTGCAACTCCATTTTGCTGTGGAGTATAAGGTGTAGTCTTATATTTTTAATTCCATGGTATTTACAATACCTCTTGAAATTATCAAAACAAAATTCACCACCATTATCAGTATTTAAACATTTGATTTTTCTTCTAGTCTAATTTTCTACAAGGTTCTTAAATTTCTTAAATTGACTGAATACTTCTGATTTACTTTTCAAAAAATAAATGAATGTTCTTCTTGAATAATCATCAATGAACGATACATAGTACCTTGAATTAGATAAAGAAGGAACATTCACTAGACCAAATACATCAAAATGAATATAATCTAGCAAACCAGAAGAATTATGAGGACTAGAATAAAATGAAACATGATGCTATTTTCCATATATACAGTGTTCACAAAATTCAAAATCAAGGTTACAATCTTCAAGCCCCACAACCAGGTTTTTGTTCTTCAAGGTTTTTAAACCTTTCTCTTTAATGTGGCCTAGCCTGTGATGCCAGAGCATAGTCTTTTCTATTGGAAGTTTAACTTCCATAGAGTTTATACAATTAGGAACATTTCCCTATTTTCCTGCATGAGTAGCCTTCTATGACTTTATAGAGACACTGTTGCATTGAACAACATGTGCATCCAGCTTGTACAAGGTACCAATATGAGCACCCCTTGCTAGCACCATTGAGCCTTTAGTCATCTTGCAGCCATTTCCCGAGAACATGACTTGCACTCCAATATCATTCAACTTACTAACAAAAAGTAAATTTTGACCCAAACCTGGTATATGTATTACATCATTAATTCCTTTCACTCTTCCATCAGGGAATTGAATTCTGACTCTTCCACAGCCAACAATTTCCAAAGTTGAATCACTTGCCAAGTACACCTTTCCACCATCGTATTCTTCATACTTCATAAACCAGTCTCTATGAGATGTCATGTGGAAAGATGCTCCAGAATCAATCAGCCAGACATCATTTGATGCCTGTGTAGCTAAGGTTGCAATGAAGACGTCTGCATCACTATGAAAAGAGTCATTGTTGGAAGAATACTTCTTCTTCTTCTTCTTCTCCTCTTTACTATCCTTTCAGACATGACTAAGTTTCCCACAATTCCAAAACTTCACCTTGGAATTCTTGACAAGAGACTTTGATCTCCTCTCTGATTCTGATTTAGATTTCTTGTCCTTCTTCTTTCCTTTCTCTTTCGACCTTCCTTTAACAACAAGGGCCTCCTTTGCCATCTCAGAAGATTTCCTTCTCATTTCTTCTAATAACAAATAAGCAACATCTTCCATATTGAAACTCGATGTTGTACTCCCAATAGCCATTACCAGGTGATCCCATGAATCTGGAAAAGAAAACAATATCAGCATACGACGATCCTCTTCATCAATCTTCACACCAACAGATATTAATTGTACAATCAACATGTTGAATGTGTTCAAATGATTAGCTACAAAACCTCCTTCCTACATTCTCAAAGTATACAACTTCTTCCTCAAGAACAGTTTATTCATCAAGGACTTCCCTTGATAAATAGATGTCAGTCTCTTCCACAAGGAAGATGCAGTCTTCTCTTCATGCACATTGAGAAGAACAGAGTCTGCCAAATAGAGCCTTATCAGCCCCTTAGAATTTCTATCTACAAGGTCCCATTCTTCTTGCTTCATACCTGTAGGCTTCACTCTAGACACAACAATCCAAAGATCACGATCAACCAATAGATCTTCTATCTTAAGTTTCCATAACTCAAAATTGCTGCCATTGAACTTCTCTATTTTAATCTTTCCTAACGTGCTTTCCATCTCAATCTATAATTAGAACTTGAAAAACTTCTACAAGACTCCCACTGAATAGAAATTGACACAAAAAACCCAACGTACCCACAAGGATAACACAACTAGCCAGGCTCTGATACCACTTGTAAGGAAAGCTAGATGCGGAAGCAACTCTCCTAATGTCAAAACCTCAGGGAAGAATGCATAGATACCTTTTAAATTTTACAATTATAGTCCAATTAAGATGCACATGAAAGAGATAACAGAAACAAAGTATTTGACAAACACATATGAACACCAGATTTACGTAGGAAAACCCTTATGGGAGAAAAACCCACCACACCAAGAGAAGTCACTTTGTATTACAGTAACAAAAATTACATACAAAGTTCTGACTTATCTTTCTAATGTCAGATTACAACAACTTTCACTATGAAAAACCTTGTTACAGAACATTCATGTTACAGTCTCCACAGAATAGAATTCATCCACTGATCATACAGTCACACAACAATCCGTCAATCCATCCAACCATACACAATCTACAATCACAGAGTATAACCATGTCACCCCTGTCTATCAAGCTTCCTCTCAGAACTGCCACAACGAACTGTCTTCCAATGGTTCTCCTTCAACTTCTTTGATTGGTCCACGAGACGCCACATAGGAAAGTCAAACGGTCAAAGGAGCATTCAACTAAGTTTGCATGTCGGTGAGACACAAGAAGTGTCTCTCCAATGCTCAATAGTTTCATATCGATATCCTAAGTCACATCGAAGAGTCATTCCATCGGCAGGATATACCGCTCTCGCCAGGACCTCATGCCAAACCTTCAAGTTAATCCAAGTGCATCCACCAGTCAGCGAGACTCATCGCTTTTGCCAAGACTTCGTACCGAGGTCCTAAGTCATACCGAAACATTAGCATTTCCATCGGCACCCATCTATTGCTAAGACATTTAACTTTCACCAAGAGGTTTCATCGAGATCTCTTATGTTACTCTGAAGCCATACTACTATCGACAAGACCCCACGAGTCGGTGAGATGTCATACCAAAAGAAAAAGCTTCCACTGAATGGTCTACCACTTTTATCGAGAGGTCATAGCGAACATCCCCTGTCACCCCGAGTGTCACATACTATCGGCAAGACTCTCCATCGGTCACCAAGACTTCATACCAAAGTCTTTGAGTCACTGTGAAGACCCCAAGTGTATCCCTATCGGCGAGACCTTCCATTGTCGCTGAGACTTCTCCCCGAGACCCTTGTGTTACCACGATAGCCATATGCTATCGGTGAGACATTCTTCAGTCGCTGGGACTTCTTCCCGAGTGTTCAAGTCACTTCAAAGCCCGCGGTCGCTATGAGTCTTCTCGACACTCGATATGAATGGATTGTCAGCCAAAGATCTCCACACGATAAGAGGTCACACTAAACACATGTCATAGGGATAGGATCATTCGGTGAGACAAAAGCAAGGTCACAGCGATCTGAACTGTTCAACAAGATTCAAACTGCTAGTCGGCCAGACACAAAAGATGTCACACCGACTTGGCCCTTTCAGAGGTTTCAGCTTGTGGGATTGAGGCACATATTTCCAACATGTAGCGGTCCCATCCCACTCTATATTATTGTACACTACTATCTCTCCCATCACTAGGATCCATAGAATACGATAGACATCCTTGGGAGTCATGGTCATCTCTCCAGTCGATAAATAAAATGTATTATGATCACTGTGCCATCTCGCTGCCAAAGTTGTCAATAAACCTTTGTTGATTCTATATTGTGGAATGTCTAACAAGGAAGTCAACCCACAATGGGAGATAATCTCTAAGTCAGTTGATGACAACCGACAGACCATGTTTCAGGTCTTCGGGAATCACTCCCAAGACTGGAGTACATCTCCATCTCTCTAATCATGAACACAAATCAATCAATCAATGTCATGTTCAATAAAGATTATCAGTCAATCAAGCTAATATGCAGTCATTTGAATCAAATCAAATTAGAACAATCAACATCTCGTTCAATCAACTCATCGTTCCTCGCCTATCATGAGGATGATCTGCTATCAATCAACCCATCGTTCCTCGCCTATCATGAGGATGATCTGCTATCAATCAAACTATTGTTTCTTGCATATCATGAGGATGATCTGTTATCAATCAACCCATCATTCCTCACCTATCATGAGGATGATCTACTAACAATCAAACTATCATTCCTTGCCTATCATGAGGATGATCTATTATCAATCAAACTATTGTTCCTCGCCTATCATGAGGATGATCTGCTATCAATCAAACTGTCATTCCTCACCTATCATGAGGATGATCTACTATCAATCCTACCAGAATTCCTCACTTATCCTGAGGATGATATGTTATCAATCCTATTATTGTTCCTCACCCATCATGAGGATGATACAATATTGGTTCTATCATTTGATTCTTGCCTATCATGATATCAAATCATCACGCAAAACATCAATCAAACACTACACATACCACAATATGACTAAAATCAATCCAAAACGTGACAAATTGATGACTCCTAGACTTCAAGGACATCTTGCGAACATCACCCTGAAGGCTTTCCGCAATCACACCCAACAAAACGGGTCAAACGACAAGCTAAACCACCTCAAATCAACAAGAATGACAACTTTCTAAGGCAACAAGAGGTGCCATTTGGGACCCCAAAGGTGCCAAAATAGAGTTTGCATCTTAAAAACATGTTTTCCAAGCTTGCAAGAGGTGCCACTTGGGACCCCAAAGGTGCCAAAACAAAGTTTAACTCTAAAAACCTCCATTTTCAAGCTTGCAAGAGGCACCACTTAGGAGAACAAAGGCACTAAAATAGTGTTGAAGGCCAAAAAATTGAATTCCTAGCTTGCAAGAGGTGCCACTTGGGACCCCAAAGGTGCTAAAATGCTCAAAAGGCTCAAAAACATGCATTTTCACCCTTGCAAGAGGCGCCACTTGGGACCCCAAAGGCACCAAAACTCTCAAAAGGCTCAAAAACATCAATTTCAACCTAGCAAGAGGCACCATTTGAGACCCCAAAGACACCAAAAGTCTTAAAACACATGAAAATTGAATTTCAAGCTTGCAAAAGGCACCATTTGGGACCCAAAAGGTGCCAAAACTCAACATGCGCAAAACACTCGAAAATGACAAAAACATCACCCAAAAGTGCATAAATGACATCCCATAAGCTACAACATCCATCTACGACGTTCAAAATGCCATTAAAAGGAAAGAAAATGACTAGCAAAGAGGTTTCTCATAAAGTGTACCATAGGTCCAGAGGCAACAGGCTTATTAGGTTGGCGAAGACGCTTGAAATGATGCTTGTGGTATGGGATCACCATCTTTCTCTAAGCTCTCCAATCTTCAACTTCTCCAAACTCAAAATGTGCAAATGAATCCCATTTTTACCATTTTCACCTTTTAGGGGTAAAATGGAGGGAATTATGGTGGGATTTATTTCCCATTTTTACCAAAAAGGAGGGGTAATTAATCAACAATATTCAAAGAAAGAGCTTGCAACTCAATTTGGAGAGATAAATCGTCTCTAACATCAAACCTTCATTGAATTGACATTGGATCATCATTGCATCATCACAACACTTATCACATGATTCAACACTTCATTTTCACATCCTTAGATTAACTAATTTATCTCTTGAGGGGGCATATATCTGTCAATACCTAAAATTCAAAAGCCTGGGGCATCAAAATCTTGCATCCTCTGTGGCATCAAAATCTTGCATTGTCTGGTGCATCGAAATATTGCATCATCTAGGGCATCAAAATCTCACATCATTTGAGCATCAACATCAAAATCTTCTTTGAAATAACGTGTAAACACATCACTTCAAAGAGGGGAAAAGTGCATACAATAGAAAATGGTCATCATATTCAATTAATTAAATACAACCTATTTGATTAGAATACTTCAACTACATATAGATAAGGTCTTACTTTATTTATATTTTTCACTTTCCTTTTAATTCTCTTAATTCACATGCTTCTAAATTAAATAAACAAAAACCCTAAATGTGTTTATTTAATTAATCTTCCCTAAGACCCTGATTAAGAATTAGAGCACATTTCTACAACTTTTTGTGTGCCACCTCATAAAGGTCACATGAAAATAAATAAGCCTAATTATTAATTAGAATAATCATCACACACTTCCACCAATAAGAAAAAGAAAATGGCTTTATTCCCCCACACTTTCAACAAATTTGCATGGGTCTTTGTTTCACACACATGGCATTTTGTCCTTGGTCAAGGGGACAACATCCTGATTCCTTTCATCTCCACCATCTATCTTGTATCCTTTGAATCTAGATCATTGATGGGTTCCACCTCACAAAATGCTTGAGAAACCCTATAAATACACCCTCTTTCCTTAGCATTTAGGATCCACCTTTTGAGTAATGTTATAATGCTATTTTGAAATACAAATTGGAATAGTGTTATAATACCATTTTCCGTCCACACTGAGTATTGTTACCATGCAATTTTTTTGTAGGAGCTTGGAGCTTTCATGGAGTCTTATATGTAGCTTTCATATCATGTGTTACTTTTTATTCTCATCTTAGATTAATTAATTGCTTCATAGTTACATTTTATTATCTCCATTGCATCATAGTTACATTTTCGGTTAGTTTATTTTATGTTTACATTTGAGCATATGCATAATCATGGATAGTTCACTATAGTTTTGTATCATCTCACTTATCTCCACTTGTTCATCTATCATCAACATCATCCTTCATTCATCTTTACATCCATTATCCTTTCCATCGTTTTGTTTTATTTAGAAGCATACCACTAATCATTCCACCACACATTTGCACATTGAAATCATCTTAGCTTGCATATTAAGCATCAAATCTCATTTTCTAGATAGTCATTTTAACAACCTTTGTGCCCATAGAAATCTAAGGGCCGAACAGTTTAATAAATCCCTAGAAATATAGGACAATGATATGTATTTGAAAGGTTTGATTGTATTACGAATAGAGTAGTTTTACTTGCTTCAAACTTTGAATGTAAACCCTCTCATTAAGGTTTTTGTTGACAATAGAATATACCTCTCCACATTTGACACACACATAGGTTGGATTTGTATGTTGCATTATTGTATCTACAAGTTGTGCAATGTTGTAGGCGGTCTATACTTACATGTTGCATTTATGACTTAGACATGGGTTGTCTTTTCCCATTGATATTTCAGTGTTGATGCATGTTCAATTTTGGTGGATTGGTTTAGTCACTTGATTTGCTGGTTTTGTTGTCATTTTGAGGAGGTGAGATGGTATTACTAGGTACAATCATGATATGAGACCTATGCAGTGGACTATGATTATCCAGATATGTGGACACAGTTGGGTTGAGGTGTTGGTACATTTGGTGGTGATCATGGTGTCATGGATGTTTTGTGTGCATTAGAGACTTTGGCATGTCATGATGGTTATACAGGTGCATTATTGGTGGTGTTGGATTGGATCTTGATTTAGTTTGTGGCGGTGTATCTTCTTGGTTTGAGGAGATTGGTATCACGATGTCATGGACAGCTTGGTTACACTTTTTAGTGGGAACTTTTGACAGTGATGGATTGGTGGTGATGGATATGTATATGATGGTTTGGTGGTGTATCTTCTTGCTTTAGAGGATGGTTATCATGTTGTCATTGAGAGCTTGGATTCATAGGTTTGGTGTGAACTTATGACAGTGATGTGGTTTTGGTTGTGTGTATCATAATGCCATGGGATTGATCAGTATCATAGTTTAGTGGGAGCATTTGGTGATGATGTGGATCCATTGTTGATTATGGATGGTTTTCTTCAATAGGGGTTGATTGGTGTCATGGAGATCTTGGATTATGTGTGCTATAGTGATAGTTCTTTGACATCAGGTGTTGGAGATGTTGAGGTATTTTTTATGACTTGTTGGTTTTTACAGGTGATCCTTGGTTGTAGGATGTTTTTGTTATTAAATGTCATGGTATACTCTTGATTACTGGTTTAAAGTTGTGGTACATGCCATGATGATTTGAGCATGTGATCTTCTTTTGAGAAGATGTGAGATCATGGTGTCATGTTTATGTTCCTAATTTTGTAGTTAGAGCTATGATTTTTATCTTGGTTGGTTCTCTTTGTATTGAGTACTTTGATCATTTGATTGGAGTTTAGCATGGATTGATTGGTTATAGGTGCTCGTGGATACTTGGAAATGTAGGTGAGGTTGGAGTTCTCTTGTGATTAGAGACATTTGCTTGAGATAGTTTCTCTTCATGAGATTTTAATAGGAAGTCTGAGGAGCCTACACCTTGGTTGGATGTGATTCCAACATGGACCAATGAGGAGAGTGTTCTTGGTTGAGTCATGATGACTTGGATATCCTGGAGGAGCATTATCATTCCCACTCTTGGTCTACTCGATGGTTCACTTGAGAGGTATTTCCCATTTTTATTTTAGGTGTATTATGTTTATGATTTGTCTTCTCATGGGTATGGATCTTGATCCATGGATATTTGGTTTCTTGAGGGTTCATTTGAGGAGTGTTAGCATGTTTATCTCCTTGTATATGTTGGGTTTAGGAGATGGTTTATTGGGATAATTTCCTTAGTTTGGGAATGGTTACATTGAGTTTGATCTTGTTTTGAGATGCTTACCTCCATGATTAGTTACATGATACACATGTTATGTTTGATCTTGGTGATTGGACAGTTGGTTGTTGTTATGGGGTGTTGTGGAGGAGATCATACTTGATACAATTGGCATGTAGAGGTGTGTGTAGGAGGACATGCTATAGGTGTTTGGTTTGCAGGTTTTGCATATCATTGTGGATGTTCCTTGCAATTGCATGTTCACATATTCTATGTGATGTTGATAGTAGGCTTGGTATGCCTTGATCACTTGTGATTGTGCCTTGTTTCTGGAATGTTAACGAAGCAACACGTTGAATTCACTCATTCTAAGTTTTCATTCATTTAGACATTGCCCATGCAGTGGGAGATCCTAGATGTGTATACCACTCTTTGACAAGTTTGCACATGGAGCTTGTTATTGCGGTTTATGGGTGGATATGTGATGGATGAGTTTACTATGTTATGTATACTTTGGAGCTATGGATAGTTGGATGTGTTGGAATTTTTTGTGGGTGTAATTTCAGCTATGGTGATTTATTCTTGACAGCTATTGGTGCATATTCATTACCTTTGGATTGAGTTTTTGTGTTTTTGAGATATTGGTTTGAGGCAGGTTTATGCTTCTTTGTGATAGTTAGTGTGACATATGTTTGGATGTGTTCTTATCTTAGTACATTGGCATGGTGGAGGATGAGAGAATTCATGGATGATATGGTGCTCACCTTGGTTCTTGTTACAGGTATCTTGATGGAGCACATGGAGCACTTGGAGCACTTGGATTCCAGGATAGTACATGTTGCCTATAAAGTTTATTATCTTGATGTTTGAGCTTACTTGTTACCCCCTTATGCAATGTATACAAAAAGTGGGAGATTGCTAGAATTAGGTGTTGTAAACCTTGAATAATGCTTATAATGTTTAATTTATTATTATGTATGTGGTGCACCTAGGGGTACCTAGATGGGCATGCATCACTAGGAGTTATAATGTTGGGGCCACTTTATGTTGTATGTAACATTGGGACTTAATTGTAAAATGTAATTATTTAATATTGGGGAAAATAAAATATAATAAAGTACCCAATATTAAATGTGGGGTCACATGATTTTGTAAGTTCATGGTTTTGGGCACATGGTTTATGTAATACCACTTGGTGGTTTTTTGGGAGCTTGCTTCTATAAAAGCAACCACAAGGGTAGTTGTCTAGGGTTGGAGAGTTTGTTGTAGGTTAGCAGGTTGAGCTTGTGCATGTGTGAGGTCTTGAAGCATGGCATGAAATGTGTGGATTCATGCTTGGTCATATGGAATGCATGGATAACTTGTGCTTCAGAAGTGTTCATGGATTCTCTAAAGATGTATTGTAATGTGTTTTCATTGCTGAATAATACATGGAGTGTGGATGCTTTTGGAGGTTGGGTTTTTCCGTTTTGATGGTTTTCCCAGGGTATATCTTGTGTCATCTTTCATAGGTATGTTGTCTATTATCTTGCATGTTGATATTGAGTATTTACTTGCACGATTTTAGATTTGGGTTATGTGGAAATTGTCATTAGATGGCTATGAATTTCCTTACACCTAAAAATTGAAATAAAAATTTATATGATAATAAAAACGAAAATGAAATTTTCCAAGCATATTTAGGAAGTGCGGTTAGGTATGTACCTACCAAAAAAAATGGGTTTCAGGGCATGTAGAAAGACTCATTCGCCCAAGGGTGCACATGGGTCTTTGCATAAGGATTTCCTCAACTTTGAGGGTCCTCTAGTGCAAGATCTGAGCTTCTATTTTCCCTTTCACTATTAGAAAGTCAAAAATAAATTCTGAATCAGAGTTTCCTTGTCTTGACAACAATGATGATAACTTTGACAACTTTACAAATTTTCTCCTTTGATCAACTTTTAGTCCTTCACCTGTAAATTTGCACATATAAGGAGAGAAGAAAATGTTTTGTTTTTGGGTGAATAGGGGTTTGTGTTAGTCAAACCTTGGTTTGGTAATTAAACCTTAATAATGAAATGATGAAAAATAGAAGGAATTGATGAATAAAAAAAGCTTTGTTACAACTCACTAGACCATTAATGACTACCCTTAGAGAACTAAAGTCTAACACATCACTCTAAGGTTTGGATCTTGCATGAATTTGGCTTGATTGATTGATGCTTTTGATGCTTGAATGCTTTCTTGAATTCTTGATTCCTACATCACAATGTTAGCTCCCAAACATGAAATGAATATGCATAAAATTTGACATGATGACAAGATCTTGATTGCTATTGTAGATGACTGATAAATCTTCTCTTCAATTCTCTTGACACTAAAATTTTCTCTTGTGAAAGTTGCCTCTAGCTTGATAGATTTGAATTGATAAAATAATTGTATAGTTGTTTATCTAATTTCTCAAAAAATAGATTAAAAAATATGACAATTGAAACTTGAATTTGAATTATTAAAATATCGCCAAAAAGATATTTTAAATTGGGTTCTAACACTTAAGGAGGACCCATTTTCTAGTGAATGGGTCTTAGGACCTAAATCCAAGATACACAATTTCCAAGGTGTTTTAATTAATGTTGGAAATTGTTTAATATAGGTTTCCCTTTTAGAAAATGAGAATAGTAAGGAGAGTGCATAATTTGGTCAATTAGAAGCTTAATTAAGTAAAATTAATGAAGGGACCCAAACATAGTGTGAAATTATAAAGGTATACAGTATACAATTTTCTACACTACATTTAACCCTCACTTTAGTGAGAGTATGAGCCCATGCTCAAAATCACACTAAATTAGACAAATATATATCAAGATGGGTCTAAATGTATAAATGTTAAAAATATAGGATGAAAAAGATCAAGTAGGTGGTCAAGCCACCCAAGATCAAGATCCCATGGTGAACCAACATAAACACAAAGACACACACACACACACACAAATTTATGATATGAAGTAGAAAGACAAGATACACAAACATACAATGTCAAAATTAATGCAAAGAGGAAAAAAGGGATGAATCAATCTTTGACTATTTTTCCAAAAGGTATGGATCAAGCCTAAACAGTTTGTCAAAGATAAAATGAGAAACACACATTAGGTCTACAAGGTGTGAACTCATAACATTAAGTGGTAGATGGAAAATTCATGCCAAGTCTATTGGCTTCCATACAATGACCATACCAGAAATTATACTCCTTGATAACTTTTGATAATGTGCCACACAAAATGGTCATAGGTTTTCATAAGGCTAGCAAGCTGCAATATGCTAGACACTCATGACAAGGAACCACTGGCAACAAGTTGTGTTATGCTTGGTGGTCATGAATTATTTTTAGGTCAGGATAATCAAAGGGGTTTTACTTAATACATGAAAGGCATCAACTTAGGGAACATCACACTTGACATCACCAAGAGAGGACTAGTCGAGAGATAAAAGATTCACACCTTAGGGAATGCAAGCCATAGAATTACCACTAAGAATAATGTCATATGCCAAGGAAGATCACACTAGGACATCAAGCATAATATCACCACAAAGAAGACATTCCATTTAGATCAAGAAAGCCACACATTGAAAAAGGTCACATTTCCTAGGAGATGTATGCTATCATCACTAAGAAGTGAACATGTGAAACAATGAGTGGGGCATGTATATATCCCCACTTAAAATGTCAACATACTTTCTATGTTTGTATTTTAAGTAGAAAGAGGGGAAAGAGGGGATCCTCGAAAAGAATGCACACCTCCAAAAACTAGTTATCCTTTCCCCCAAGCATAGAAACAAAGACAACCACCAAGGACTATCATGTTGCTACCACTTGATAAATATTGTTGCACTTAAGATTGTACCACCATGAATGGAAATGAGAAAGATACATAAAGCTACCAATGCCACATAGTGATGAGCAACATGATAGGATGGAAATTATTATCAACTATAGGAAATAGGTGCATCAACACAAGGAAGAGCACCACAATCCTTAAGATGTTGAATTTTATTACTCAAAGCCTTATATTCATTAGTAGAATGACCATGCACTTGATTATATGCACAAAATGAGCTTTTGGTGTAGAATCTCTTTTGTGTTCTTGGAGGGAGAGATATCAAGTGAGCTTGGAGAAGCCTTGACAAGGTACCCTTTTGATCAATAGTAGATGTTCCTTTCTTTTGTGACAAAGATATTTCTTGCTTACTACAAAGTGTCATGCATACATAAGCCTCTCTAAGTTTATATTGTGAGATTTTTTACTCTCCCTTAAAGGAGGGAATAAAATATAATGAACCCCAATCATTACTAAGAAATGTATTTGAAGATGAAGCAATATTTTTCCTAGGAGTGCTTTGGGTGATGAAATTGATATTGAGTGAAGGTTTCTTTAATACTTTCATTTATTTTGAAGGATAATAACCAAGAAATTTTGTTTATTCTTGTGAGGTAGGCTCTATAGGAACATGAATACCTTGTGAACTTTAACACCATATCATTTTCCATTATATCCAAGTTGTTTCAAAATCTCATAACCTCTTCCGTAAAGTTTTACCATTTCTTTTGGATTTGGTGGTTTCTCATTATCACAATCATCTTATATGTGGATGTATAATTTGTGTTTTCCTTTACTTTACTAAAAGTTTGGGCTCACATGGTTTTGATGACTCAACTTGTATTGATATTATGTTAGATTATTTCTCTTTTCCTAATTTGTGTGTCATCTTGTATTCTCCCATGAATGTAGGTGTAAAATCCAATGAACCTCAATCATTGTCCAATAGTTTCATGATTGATGAATTTTTTTTTTCTTGTCCTTATTCATACATTGGTTACACTTTTGTAGTTGGTGTCAATGTTGTAAGAGTATTTTTCATTCCTATTTCAATTTGCAAACAATTTTCTAATTGTAGATCATCTTTTATTGTGTGAACCTTGTTGTTTTACTTCGCTAGACAATGTAACTTTGAAGGCACCACATTCATTGCATGAATCCATAGCCTACCTAAGAGAAGATTATATGAAAGATCATTGGGCATGAAATGGATAGGAGTTTACAACACAACCTTACCAACTATAATAGGTAATGTTATCACAACAAGCAGTTATTTTCCATTATCAAATCTACGGATAGATAAAGAGTTTGGTTCAATTTTGCTCTTATCTAATCCAATCGTATCTAAAAATATTACACTACAAGAATTGAGTGTAAAAAAATTATTAATAAATGTTCATATTATGCCAATCTTGTTCAAGATAACCACTATCATCAAATCCTCATTTTCTTTTGCACTTCTAATAGAGGTAACTCATTTTGATGAAAGGTAATGCCCAAATTAGGTGAATTCATATTCTCAATCATAGCTTCCACATCATTTGGTTGTACACTAGGAGGGATAATAAATTATTGCAAATACTTTTGGATCATGCCATGGTAAGGAGGTGATGCTTGAATCAAATCCCAAAGGTAGATCTTCACAAGAGTGTTACAAAGTTATTCCATAAGATCATACTCCTTTCCACTATGCAAGGGTAAACGAGGGGAACTAGGGAAAATAGGTTGAGGAAGTGGTATCGATGTAGGGATAGTTTGTGGTTGTCTATTGTTCCCTATGTTATATGCATGAGAAACAATATTATAATGGTTTTTACAAAAAAATGTTACTAGTGAGTTCCCTTGCAAAATTTAGGATAGCTCCTAGAGGTTTTGGTTGGTGTTGAGGTGGTCCTATGATAAGAAGTGGTTTAGGAGGTCTAATAAACAAATGAATCTTAGGAGGTGCAGTGTATAAAAATGTATCCCTTTACATTTTCACAATTTTTTTGGTGCCTCCTAATAAAATTGGACTTAATTAGGCCTTAATTATAAGCCCTATTTTGTATTTACCTGCCTAATAAATTGCATTTTCTAAAGGGGAATCCTGACAATAATTAATGCCATTACATAACACTTTACCTTGAGCAATGTGTGTTCCAAGAATAGGAGCCTAGGAACCATTTTCATATGGGAGAATGGATCCCCCCTAGTCCTTTGAACCTAAATTTAAAATATATTTTTTGTAGTATTTTAAGGTCCCCGAATCCATATTTCAATGTCGGCTTGTAATATTTTAATTTCAGGAAATTGAGGATACATACCTTTTTAAATACAAGATTATTTTATAAGTTTCACTTAGAAATTTCAAGATATCTCAAGAGAATTTTGAAGAGAAATTTTACAAGACAAAAGTTTATGATCAAGAGAATTCAAGAGTAGATATATCAGAGATTTATTGCAGCAATCAAGATCCAATAATCATATCAAATTCTTCTTACATCATGCATGTTTTTGGAGCTAACATTGTGATGTAGGTTTCAATTATCAAGTTCAAGAATTCAAAGCATTATCTCAAGCATCAAGGGTTTGGAGCTAACATTGTGATGTAGGTTTCATTGTGATGTAGGTTTCCATTGAATCCATTTCATGCAAGTTGTAAATATCCATTGAAAGGTTTATTCAAGGGTTTGGTGAGTAGTAACATACAATTGTTCATTCATCTTTCCTTCATGTTTCATTATTTCAATTCAAGGTTTAATTACCAAAATTATGTTTGACCAAGGAAAACCCCCATTCACCAGAAAAGAACAATTTTTCCCTCTTGTGTTTGTGTTGTATCTATCTTAGGTTGAAGAAGGATTGAAGGCGTCTTGAAGAGAAAGATTGGAAAAGTTGTCAAAGTTGTCAAATAACAAAATATCACCTACAGATCTGATTTCCAACTTTGTGACATTGAAACGTAGATCAAACAGAAGCTACGAATTAGTATCAGAGGCTCCCAAAATTTGTTTGAAAACCTTGACAAAATACCCATTCGCCCATGGGTGAATGAGTCCTAGTTTTCCTCTTGAAGCCGCCTTTTTATGATTGGTACACAACATTCAGGCCTTCTCAAATTTCCTAGATTTTTTTTTTTTCTGTTAGTAGTATACTTTAAATTGATGTTGAAAGTTTGAATTGGCATAATTAGGTTGATTTTCTATTTCTAGTTTTTATCCCAAAAGTGTTTTTCAACCTTGGGTATGTGCAGGATCATCATGGAAAAAATAGGCCCTTAAGTGGCGAAAAATCAAAGTTAGACAACTTGACGTAAAAAAATGAATAAGTTATCTAAATTATTTCAAAAATCTGTAAGAATATAATCTCTATTAAATTGAATGTAGTTTCTAAACTACTAGGTTTACTTAAAATATATATATATATATATATATATATATATATATATATATATATATATATATATATATTTGGTGAAAATTTGAAATTTCAATGCAATAGTACTTAAATTTCAGGGGAAAAATAAGAAGTAGGTGTTTATTAAGGCCACCTAACCACAATAAAATGATAATATTTTTTTATAAGATTTTAGATATAAGTATAGATGACTCATGCCGATGTGATGCATAATTTTTGTAATTTTTTTCCAAGTAAATAATTAATTATGAATTTTTAATTACAAATTTTAAAAATATAAAAACTTGTATGTCTAACCACCTTAACATAGTCAAAACTTCATGAAAGTTTTTTTTTTTTTTTAATCCTACAGTATGTGAGGTATATAATGTGACACATGTTTTGGATTCAAAAAATGTGATACCATTTGAAAGCTATAGATGTTTTTCAATCAACCTATCAATTAGGACTTTAGTTGTAATTCAAATAAAAAATGAATAATAATTATTTATTAAATTCAAAGTAAAGCATAATTTATATTGGTGGAAAGTTGAGAATATCCTTTAAAAACCCTTTTCATTTCTTCAATTTTGGGTAAGAAAAAAGTCGTCAGCCACATACCCTAAAAAGACCCATCATATTGCCACTTTTTGGCCCATCATAATCCTGCACATACCCCCTTGTACCCCTGTCCTCAATCATAAGGAAATCAATAGATTCTCACATTGAGTTGATTCACCTAAGGGTTGTTAGTCAATTCTTTGTGAGCATTTCATTTCCTAATGAAAAGAGGAAGATAAGGTCCATTATCATCCTTTTGACCTACCTTTTCCATATTAGGTAAAACCCTATTTTTCTATGTTTTATTTTGGTGAACCTAAAATTTGAGCATCATAACTTTCTAAATTTTGGAGTCCATTTCAGCCCTAGATCTAGTATTTGCATTAATTTACATCACATTGCATTGAATCATTTTGCATCTCATTTAGGGTTTTAGGTTAGCATTTTTGCATTCTTTAAAATCTAAAAAATTCAAAATTTTCATTAATTTTGCATAGTGTTTACATAACATTGCATGAATTTAACATAAAATAGAAAATTGAATCAAAATTGCATCTCAAATTAGGTCTTTTTGGTTGTCACCTGGCATCATTTTGCACTTGCATATAGATATGAGTTTATGAAAATTTGAAACTATTTTACTTGTACAAAATCACAATCTGAAAACAAAAAAATCAACTCAGAAACCTATAATTTATTTTTTAAAACCCTCAAGCAAGACCCATTCAACCATGGGAAAATGAGTCCCCGATTAGGGCTTTTTTTGCATTTAAGAGCATCAAAATAACTGTTTTTGCATTTTGCATTCCTGTTCCTAATTTTTTGTTTTCTAAAATCATTTACATTAAGGTTAATTTTTCAAAACCAACTTGCATTATGTGAATTCAAAATTGCATTTAAAAACATCATTTTTTATATTTTTGCATAGTATAATAAAAAATTTACCTTTCTTCAAATATGAAAGTTTGTTATCTCTTTGCATTTCAATTCATTCTTGCATAATGAACATGTGTATAATTTGTAATATATGGAAGTTCTTAATGTATTTAGTTGATGTCTCAAGTTGTGTGTTTGGTAATGATCGTAATGCAATAGAACCTAATCATGCTCAATCAACTCTTAATGAATTTTCTTGTAAGGTTGACATCATAGGAGATGATGATGATAGCATACATGAATTCATAAACAATTTCCTTAACAACCTTGAAAATAATGCATAATTTTACCACTTCATGCAACAACCAACACCTCCTATTATTCCACCACTTGAGATGTTTGTTCTTTTACATCCTGAAATAGAATAAGAAACCAAGCCTAAACCTCCAACCATGAGTGAACCTAGTCTCTCTAACCAAGTACATACTCAACCATCCTACACTAATAAGTCACCAACACACCCATTAACCTAGAAGAGACTTATAATAAGGATTTAAGATCTTAATCAAGCAAGGATGTAACAGAACAAATGAACACAAGATTCATAAGTTGTTAGAACTTGAATCCCAATTGAAGATACTAAAGGAATAGGATATCAAGATCCTCCCCCCTCCACATTTTCCAAGGAAAAAAATCTCCTCCCTCATAATGAAAAAATCCCTCAAAAGGATGATAGGGTCATCTTAGGTTCAAAAAGTTGCTCAAACAAGTGAGAGATCCAAACCTTATAAAGTCAAATAATTTCCATTCCTACATACTAAAATAGAAATTGAACAAAAAATTGAACAAATTCTCCATCTAGGATGGATTCAATTGCCACCTATCAAAGGAAAAAAAAGAGGTAAGAGTACAAAAATGAATTATTATGCATATCATATAACTCTTGGGAATCTCACTAATGAGTTTCATGCTTTAAAGAGGATTCTTGATGAATTTTAATTCATAGAGATAATCCCTTAAAGTATGCATGCGGTTTTCTCCTTGCCATGTGATAGTTGGAGGATCATAGCATACTCACTATTGCATGTTTTACACTTATTTTCAGTTATTCCTATATTGCAAGGAGCACATTCTTATCACCTATCTCAACTCATCCTTGTCCTGCACTTAGTGAGAGCAATGGGTTAGATAGTATTGTCCTAGTGTGGTGCTCGTTGTTGTCCCTTTGGCTAGTTATCCACCTTCTACATATACTAAACAAGATTGGGATGTCGATGACTTGCTATAGGTTGACTTGCATGTGCTTTACTAGTCTTTTCCTTTTTTTAATTTTCATGTTTTTTGTATGATTGCATGTGTGTAATGTGATCCCCTATATTGTTTTGTTTGACATGTGTTTATTCTCATTCCTCTATTTGTACCTACATTCTTCTATATGTTGCAAACATTTATCTTTTCTTTTGTCTTGTGTTTTCCTTTTGCAGATGATACAAGGCATTGGGACATTTAGGTCTCTTCCATGTTGACCCAAAATATTTTCTGTGTTTTTGATCTCTATGTGTCATTCTTCTAGTTCTAAGAGTATTTAGGGAATGGTGACATTTCCAAGCTCTATAATATCATTGTAGTAAAGACATACATTGACCCTAAATCCATGGATTCCTTATGTGTTATTTTGGGATTTTATTTTTGGGAGCAACCCCTCTTCATGGCGTAGCTTCATTTAGAAACATATGCTTGACATGGGGATTTACAAATAAGATCTCATGTCTTATTTATTGTTAGAATTTATCATTTTCTACTTTAAGTAATTGCTCACAACATGGTGTTAGTGGTTTCTTTAAAGTGGGGCATACATTGGCATTGTCATTTTAATTTTTTTGATTATATCTTATGTTTCTTAGCATGGTCTTCTTACTTCATGTGATGTGTCATCTTCTTGGAGGTGTCATTGGGTTTTATTTCCTTCAAGAGTGCGACCTTTCTTGGTATACAACATCCCTCTAAGTGGAAATGCTACGCATTGCATTCCCTAAGTGGAAAATATTTTATCCTCGACTTGTTCTCTCTTGGAGACATTAGGCATAGTGTTCCCTAAGGAGAGACCTTTCGTGAACTAAGAAAAATACCTGTGAATGTGTCTTATATTATTTGCAATTTTTTCATAAGTGTTTAGCATAATGCATCTTACTAGCCTTGTGAAGCTCAAAGTTACAATCCTTTTCCATGACCACCAAGCATGACACACCTTGCTTAGGGGAGTCATTTTTGTTAATAATTGTATAGCATAACACAACTTGCTAGTCTTATGAAGCTCGAGAAGTTCATATTTTTTGATGCATTATCAAAGTTATCAGAGGTATAACTTTGGTATGGTTAGTGCAATGAGAGCCTGTAGACTTGGCATGAATTTCTCATTGTATAATGAGAGTTTGTAGACCTAGCATGACTTTATCACTTAGTCACTTTCTAGGGGCTCACCTAGTGGATAACATATTTCACTAGCCCATGGGAGTGAATTTTGTTTGCATAGTGGACAATGGGTTTCACTTGTCAATATTTTTGGACAAATAGCTAAGGATTGATCCACATCAAGTTGTACAAATAGTCAAGTCTTGATCCACCCCTTTTCTTTTCTTTAAGTCTTTGATGTTGTATGATTATCTTGTCATTGTTGATGTGTCTCCTTGTGCCCTTGTTGGTTTTTCCATGAGATTTTAGATCTTTTGGGCTTGATCATACTCCTTGATCCTTGTCATATTATCCTTCAAACAGTTGTACAATTAGACATCTCTTGATTATCTACTTTAGTGTGAGTTTGACACAAGGTCACCCTCTCACTAAAGTGGGGGATAAATGTAGTTTAGAAAAATGTATCCCTTTACATTATCACATTTTTTGGGCCCTCCTAATAAAATTGGACTTAATTAGGTCTTAATAAACCCTATTTTACATCTAGAAGCCTAATAAATTACATTTTTTGAAGGGGAATTCTGACAATAATTAATGACATTACATAACGCTTTACCTTGAGCAATGTGTGTTCTAAAAATAAGAGCCTGGGACCCATTCACCCATGGGTGAATGGGTCCTCCCTAGTCCTTTGAACCTAAATTTAAAATATGTTTTCGGTGGTATTTTAATGTCCCTGAATTCATATTTCAATTTTGGCTTGTAATATTTGAATTTTAGGAAATTAAGGATACATACCTATAAATACAAGGTTATTTTCTCTAGCAATTTCAAGATATCTCAAGAGCATTTTGAAGAGAAATTTAACAAAAGAAAGTTTATGATCAAGAGCATTCAAGAGTAGATATATCATAGATTTATTGTAGAAATCAAGATCCAATCATCATGTCAAAGTCTTCTTGCATCATGCATGTTTTTGGAACTAACATTGTGATGTAGGTTTCAAAGATCAAGTTCAAGAATTCAAAGCATTATCTCAAGCATTAAGATCCACATCCATTGAATCCATTTTATGCAAGTTGTACATCTCCATTCAAAGGTTTATTCAAGGGTTTGGTGAGTGGTAACATATAATTTTTCATTTACCATTCCTACCTTCATGTTTCATTATTTTAGTTCAAGGTTTAATTACCACAATAGGGTTTGATCATGGCAAACCCCTATTCATGAAAAAAAACAATTTTTCCATTTTGTGTTTGTGTTGTAGATCTTAAGTTGAAGAAGGATTGAAGACCTCTTGAAAATAAAGATTGGAAAAGGTATCAAAGTTACAAAAGCTGTCAAAGTTGTCATTTAATCATAGAATCTCACCTATAGATCTGATTTATGACTTTTCAACATTGAAACTTAGATCAAACAGAAGCTACAAATCAATATCAGAGCCTCTTGAATGTTTTATGAAAACCATAACAAAATACCCATTCACTCATGGGCGAATGAGTCCCAATTTTCCTCTCAAAACTGCATTTTGGTGGCAGGTACACAACACTCAAGCTTTCTTAGATCTCTTAGAAGTTATCTATTTCTATTAGTATAATGCTTTAAATTGATGTTGCAAGTTTGAATTGGTTTAATTAGGCTGAATTTCTATTTTTAGTTTTTCTCCCAAAAGTGTTGTTCATCCTTGTACCCTCGTCCTCAATCATAAGGAAGCTTGAAGATTCTCACATTGAGTTGATTCACCTAAGGGTTGTTAGTCAATTCTTTGTGAGGATCTCATTTCCTAATGAAAATAGGAAGATAGGGTGTATTATCATCCTTTTGGCGTGCCTTTGCCAATTTGATTCATCCTATTTTTCTATGTTTCAGGAGGTTCAAAAGGAATCTTAGGTAGCCCAATGATTAGAGGACTCTTTAGAGGTCTAAAAGATCTTTTTGGAAATCCTATAATCAAGGGAGATCTAATGGATACTTGTGCATTCATAGCATTAACATATGTGAGTTCTTGTTGATGAATTTAACATGAGGGAGAATCTAAGGTGACCTTAGCATGTTCATCTAAGTAGGCCTTCTTGTCATCTTTATGTCCAACAATATCCTTCCAAATAGGAGAGAGTAGTAACGCCCCGTCGTGCGAACCCCAAAGGAACTAATACAGATGCAATAATTTTTTTTTTTTAAAAGAACATAATAATTATACTTAAGTGTTCCAACAAACAATGATCCAAGTTACACAACTAAATCCCTTGGGGTACACAGGGTGACATTACTATTCTAACCCATAACCAAGACAATAGTTTAAACAATAATTAAATAGTTATATAAATCCATTCATTCTCATATCATCATTTTAAATATCCATTAAAAATAACCGCATTAATAACATATGTACATATGCCAGTGAAAGCAATCATAAAGATATGAAGCATTTATATTTCCACAGATATAACACTACATAAACAACTACTACAAATGATCGTTCCTAAATGATTACATGGCCTAAATATACATTACATCAATATGATAGTACAATACAACTATCAGAAAATACATCTCAATAACCATATATAAAAATTACATCAAGGTCATCCCAACACACATGGGAGAGGATACATCAATGAATACATTACATCTGAGGTATAAACATACATCTGGTACATAAGAACACTGGATCAACAACATCCGCTAAAACCCTGCAACAAAAGATACATCTGCATCCAAAAGGGAACCCAACAAGGTGTGAAGCACGTTCCACCCAACCACTCCCGTGCTGGGAGTAGACAAGGAAGGATCCTCGACCAAGCACGTCTAATCGTAACACAATACTAACTCTAGACAGACAACTTAACATCAAAGACCACATAGAAAACTAAACAAAGATAAATCCAAAAGGCACAACAACAAACCATTTTTGAACATAACAACAAGTCACAATCACAACATCAATGAAACTCAAGACATAATATCAAAGACTACTTCCAACAATAAACAAAGACAAATCAATAAATCACTTTCCAAAATTACCACATCAAGACATGATACACATTATCCTTAAATCTAAAATCATAATATCAAAGGCAACTCATTAAACCACTTCCAGAGGACTTCAACAAACAACACCAATGGAATGTTAGAGGAGAGTGTCATCGCATGACTTAACATGGATTATCCAGACATCCTATCACAAGGTGCCGCCACCATCTCTACATGGATTCTCCAGACAACCAAGTAAAGGTGTCGCCTCCATCTATGGTTCTCTTGATAGCCTATCTCAAGGTGCTGCTCCATAGGGTTACTAATGCAAAATCATTAACCTTTTGTGAAGACAAGACAACGATCTTGCCAACCACGACCTTCTCAGTCCCCTTTAGTCTACGATAACACTAATAGGCAGACGAGACATCACAATTATCTTATTAATGTTTAAACCCACCCATGGTTTATTACTTAGATTATCACTGATTACACTAACTCTATGTGGGTTACCTTGACAACCCCTTTGTGCGCCGACCCCCACTAGAGCCACTCTCTCTAAACACTCAACACATAAATATCCAAACAACAAGATTGTATCAACAAGGAAAAACTGAACCAACATTGGATCAACTGCGAGGCATAACCCTTTTGCCCAAAATCATACGTTTAACATTTACAAATGGTACAATATCCATGTACTTTAATCTCACCACCAAAACCAAAATATAAGAACAACCATCAAATTACAAGATTGAATATAGATACTAGTATTCCCACCTCTGGAAGTCCTAAATACAACCCAGGTTCCTAAAACCAGACAAGTTAACTCTAGCGTTTTCCCATGAGACATAACCCAATCCAAAATAACATCACAATAGATTCGATGAAGACTCAAGAATAAGCAAACAATGCTACACAATTAATTTCAAACATAATAAATTTTGCCAATCAAACAAATCAATTACTTGAGAACTAACACATAATTTATCTCTAATTTTCTCGATTACATTATCACATTGTAATATATAAAAACAATATGTAATTATCCACTCTCTCAACATATAAGGTCCATTTATATATATATACAATTAAAACAAATATAAAAATTTATACTTATAAAATCCATTATGAAAATAATCTTAATTCCACACACACACATATATATTTTAAATTATTAAAACTAGCTATTGCACTTTTTGTGTGCAATTGGGTATGCCGAATTTTTGGTTGGAATAGTTATATTGTTTGAAATGGATCAACCTTAGTAAATTTGGAAAATATAATTTGATAATTAATTGCTATATGCAACAAGTGGTCATTGCAAACCTTGGGCTCTTGTTGTATTATTATTTTGAAATGCAACTTTTTTTAATTTGCATGTAATAGTGAACATATCGGTTGAGTATCAAATTGTTTTGTAATTTTGGATACAAAATTGTGTATCAACAATCTATCCAATTCTTGCTTTACCAATCTCCACTCGCTCCTACATCAAAGGTTATAAGTAGAAATCTCAAATGGTTTGGATATTTGTTTAACACTTTTCTTGGCTTTGACATGAACAATCAAGATGGATTCAAATTATTCAATGGTTTGGTTATGGTTGAGGAGATATGGAGGAATATTTCATAAGGGTTTGTGCCACTACTATATTTTGTGTTCCTAACTCTGATGCGGCCATTGGAGATGACATAAGTACTATTGGTCTCGATGACATTGTAGAACCACTCTACAAGATATTAACGGGCAAGTTGGGATATATGATTTCAAACTCACAGAATTGTAACAACATAACATTCAATCGCAAGGATATGTGAAGTAAAAACAATATACCATAATAGCTATGGAAATAGAAGTAGAAAAGTATGACAAAAAAAGTAACTGTGCTTGCTATCAAAATGTAGAAAAAGAACATGGTGACAAAGACATTACATTATTTATTGGAAATGGCAGGTGTATATTCCAATTTTGGAGTGAATTTAAACTATCAAAGGAAAAAGGTACATATGTCACATTTCTTGACATGGCCTAAGTTTGCATTTGATCTGGATTACCTAATAACTCATAGATTTTGGACTAATCTTCCCTTAATATATTTATATTTTATCTAAATCTGATCTGATATTGGTTGTATAATTTCTAATCGGATCCTGTACTTATATTGTTGAGTTTTATGCTATTCTTAAATATTCAACCATAATTATCAGGAATAATCAGAAGGGGATCTGAAAAACACATTTTGGGAACAATAAGCTTTCTCGACAAGGACAAAATTAACCAAGGAAAAACAATTATTTATGGTCCAATCCCAAAAATGGCCAATAAATATTGAAAACCAATGGCATTATATAGATATGCTCAACAAAATTGAACTTCAAATAAGTACTACATCTATACTTTACAGTTAAAAACTTAAAAGCATAGAAAACTAAATCATCAAATTAATGATTCTCAAAGTTATCCCGATGCATGTGCATCTTTGGGCAAAACAACAATCTTGCATCACCCAAAAACTAGTGAATTAAGAGCACAAAGCATTGGTAGACTTCATAAACGTGGGTAAGAGTGAAGTTCATGGCAGTCACTATTGTTGCAGAAAGCCATTCTTTAGCAACCATACAATGCTACAGAAAATCACTCCAAGTTGCTAAACAAGTTATTCCCAGTTGTTACAAAATTGTTGTGACTACTGTTGAAAGCCATTCACAATTGTTGCAAAAAATCCCTCTGCCATAGTTACTCAGTTGTTGCATAAAGTCATTTCCAGCAGTTACACAACTGCTATGAGAAATCATTCATGACAGTTTTTTGGTGGTCTCAATGAGGAACGGATTTAATAGTTTCCTTCAGCCTAGATGTGTGTGACTCTATCTCTTACAAAAGGACATTGTTTCATGCCAATAGCACAGTGATGTGATGATAGCTTAGTCTTCCTATTGACCAACAAGTAACATACTTGGAGAGCTAATGCCCAGTCAGGACAATGGAGATGTGAAAATTCCAAGAAGAAGAGGCACATTTTCAGACAGAGGGAGCATCATAAAGATGTTGTGGAAACGTTAATGATGACACATAAAAAATAAAACAGAAAAAGGAAAACCGACAATCTGACTGTTCATCATTGCTTGAATGTAGAGTTTTGTAGCAGTTAAAAATCCAAAAACAGAAAAAGGCAATATGTCAGCAAGACACGAAGGGTTAACATGGAAGGCAAAGAGTCAACATACCCAATGCTCCAAGTCCAAATCTTTATGTCAGCTTTTAAAATAATATTTGGAGGCTCTTTTACCAGAGGAGAGAGGCAATTTGACTGTAGCTGCCTAAAAAATACTTTGAGTTACTTGTAGGAAGTTCTGTAGCTGTTAGAGTGTGCGTTGTAGCTGCTTGTAATGGTTTGGTAGTTGTCTATAGCGACGTGTAGTATTTTGTTAAAAGCCGCCTGTACCAATTGTTTTCCAAAACTAACACATCAGCCTTAAGTATTTTGTTATATGCTGCCTGTGGTGACTGTTTTCCAACATTAACACATTAGCCTATAGGATTCTGTTCAACAACAACAATTTCAGCTAAGTTGTAGTTAATAAAGAAATATGTATTTAATGAATATATTATGTGTTGATTTGAGTGCACAGAAGGAACATGGAGCATGGTTGCAAGGGCAGGCTATCATTAATTTGACCTCATATCCTTGTTTGTATCACATTCTTAACAGAAAAATGGTACTATAATTACACTGTACAAAATGATCATACCCAAAAAAGTCATCAGCAGCCAAGCTCAAGTAGCAAGTGCCAAGTTGGAAGTTTTTCTTTTGCTCAATGATAGAAGATAAAGGCAATGAAATAGGCAGTGGTAGCTAGAAGTCTATAGTTGGATACACCATAGGAAGCACATACCATAAATTAAAACATCAGAACATGAAAAAGGAGAAAATTCAAACAAAAAGTAAAATACGGAAACAATAACCAATACCTAAATTTCAGTTAGTGTAGGAGCAACATTTGTTAGCAAAATAATTGGATATACCATAGGAAGTACATACCATAAATTAAACTGCAACGAACTATTTATAATTGTTATGAACTGCATTGAATGGCATGCGAATGTTGTTCTGAAAGTTATTTTAGTTGAACAAATTAACTTTTAAAATTGTCTGAAAGTTTGAGTTAGGTGTAAAACGTCAGAACGTGAATTCCAAATGTTAAAATACACAAATTCGAAGCTAAAAGCGCTGACAACAAACCCTAGATGAAATCTCACCCGCTCATCATTTTTCACCACTCACTTTGCTCTGCAGGGAACACCTATTGGCGTAATTGGGATTACGTCTGGCCCACACTATTTTACAGACACCATGCTCTTTAATGTCTCTTATTAGCATGAACTTCTTTGGGGCCTTTATTAGTAGCTATTTTGTTTTGGGGTAACTTTAGGTAACATTTCTTAGCAGCATTTGCTTTAGGACCTTTCCTAACAGCCTCTTGCCTTAAGGGTCATTCTGTGTTTTCTTTGGCATATGATACCCAGTAAGTGGAGGCGACTATTGTGGAGTCAGGCTTTGACTTGGAACTTGTGCAAACCTTGGTAAACTTCTGGTTTACAAATGGACAAGTTTTTTTAACAGTTCTGACTCTAAGCGTCGACGAATCTAGTCAATTGTTGTTGAAGGTTATAATATTGTTGTAGATTCTTGCAAAGATTTTTTTTTTAAATTATACCCTCATCAGTATCTTTTCAAGGGAGGGGATGACAACATTTGCTTTCCCTTTGTTCTGTGAGTTAAAATTGAAATAGGAAAGTTCTGACTGTTAACCTTATTATGAGTGCTCAAAACTACCAATGCCCATATGTCAACACTTTCCTGTGCTTCCAATTGTCTGGGATTATGTTTTCATTCTTATTTATAAGCACACAGTGTGACTGCTAAAAGCATAAACAGCTGATGATTAATTTTTCTAGGAGCTTAACATCGAGATATGAAGTGATTTTTTCTTGTTGGGTTCAATCTAGACATAGATTGAAGAGACTAGCAGGTATTAACAAGATATTTCAATATTTTCTTTATGGGTTCATCAGAAATAAATTAATAAATAAAATAGGCAGAACCAGCTTGGGAAAACCCTTTGTTACATATTTAACACATATTAAGAACATAAGCATAGAGATTGATGTGATTTTTCAGTTTTTGCTTCTCAGAGCAATGTGGAATACATTAAGGAACAGATTTATGTAGAGAACCCATTTGAACACTTATAACATTTATTGGGAACATAAGCATTCCTTATACAGATTGATGTGTTTTTGCAGTTTTACCTTCTTGGGGCGATGGGAAATACATCAAGATTTACAAATTTATGCAGAACCCATTTGAAGGACCTCTGTTCACATTTAACGAAACTGATTCCAGTGCTTCGGAGGAGATTTTATTGGAACATACAAGCAAAATTTGAGGCAGTCACTGGGGTCCATTTATCATGGTGATCATGAGAGCCAGAAAATAGCTACTAATAAAGGCCCTAAAGAAGTTCATGCACCACAAACCATATTGAGAGATTTAAGAATGAAACATACACAGCAAATGCCAAACATCCCTATTGAAGAGAGCAACATTCACATGAGTGCCAAATATATGGCACTTAAATCATAGCTCAAAAATACTAACCCTTAATAGTTGAGATAAAATGTGTCGTACTATCAGCCATGCCATGCCGAAGAGAAAAAAGGGCAAAATTTGTAGGAAAAATATTACGAAACCCTACTCATGCAGAAATTTTAAAAAAATGAGACGAACCAAAACCATAAAATATTACGAAACCCTACTCAAACAGAAATTTAATAAAAATGAGACGAACCAAAACCATTCTCCCTACAGTTGTGAGTCAAAAAGAAATTAGGCGTGTGGTGAGGAATGTTTCAATTGCCTGAAAGTTGGTTTTACCAGTGTGAGACAACTTTCTGGGTGAAAGCTGCTCCTTACCGAGCATGCATCCACGACTGCGCCAATTCTGGCAGCCTTCTTTTGAATATCTTAGCTCGTCATTTCTGGCAGTGGAGAATCCAACCGAGACCTCTGAAAACATGTAGTGGAATTTGAAGAGCGAAAGAGTGTCCCGTGAGACATAAAGCGACAGTGTCAAATTTTGTTTTCAGGCATGACAGAATGTTTCAATTTCTCAGGCGTGAGAGAGGGAGTGGTGAGAGTAAATGCAGCAATAAAATATCAGACCCAAGTGGCATGTCCTTTCCCATCGACAATCGCAAGTGGAATGTACTCTCTACAATGGACGCAAGTGGAGACTGTCGATAGACAAAGGAAGGCGTGAAAACCTCACCAAGGGACGCAAGTGGAGAAGTAAAAGGTTCGTAAACAACTGGGAAAACTTCTCTAAACTCAACGGCGTGAAGGTGAAGGCGTGAAAAAGCAATGAAAGCCTGAAAAGCGGTGACTGGCGTGTTTTAAAGCGATGAACAGTCAAAGTTTGGAGAGTCGTCTCCGGGATGGCTTCAGCCGTCGATTTTAAAACATAGTTTGGTGCAGTTCATAGTAGGATACGCCTTCGACGTAAAATATATTAAGAGTAAAGCATTTTTTATAAAAATCATTTTACCAAAAATATATTACAAAATTCATTAAATATCATTTAAAAAATTATTAAATATATTAATTAATTATATAAAATTATATTATCAACCATATTCGAATTAAATAAAAATTAAATTATAAAACTATTTTATAAAAAAAATTGAACTAAGTCATATTCGAATAATATAAAAAAAAACAAATTTAAAACTCAATATATATATATTAAATAATATATAATAAATATATATTAAATAATATATATAATATATATATATTACTATATATATTTATATAATTGATTAACTACGCCCAGCGATAGCACTGGCATCACCAATTTAATTGTCCTGGCACCGATGACCATCCACTTCAGCCGCAAGGCACCGTGGCGCACCACCATCAAATCGCGGGCGCAAGAATGCGACAGCGGCCGTCACTTCACTCTAACAAAAAATAAATTTTTTATTTTATTTTATTATAATTCTCCATTTTACATTTACTTCATTTCCTTTTCTAATTTTAATTCAATTTTATTTTTAAATTCTATTTCCAAATAAACTACAAAATTCAAAGCAATAATTTTATTCTGTGATTTTTCTTTTTTGAAATTTGAATTATATGCGTTATATTAATTCAAGAAAATAATATGTTAGAACCAGAATAATGAAGAATAATGAATAGTTATTATTTATTTATTTTTAATTATTTTTATTCTAAAAGAATAGAATATATATCCACAATTTACAAATCAAATAATATAAATAAATTGATTTTCTATCAATCCCTATATAAAATTCTGGTATAAAATTTTAACCCATAAAAGAAGATCATTTTCTTTCAAATAATAAATTTCTCTCTAAATTGAGTACAAGGAATTCTCAAGGGGTTTTGTATGCAGTTTTCATAAAGATTCAAGGGTTTCTATAATGAAATAATTCTCTTTCAAATCAATGTAACTTCTTTTATATAAATTTTCAAAACATGCCTAATATATTGTTCAAAGTACAATAAAAATAATAATAAATAATAAAAGAAAACCTCAAGTCCTTCAATCAAGTGAAGAATCTAGCACAATACTCTTATTTCGAACATGGAACCCCTCTGTAGCTTCTTTTCCAATTCCTGTCTTTAGCTCACTTTTGAATCTATCTTTTCTTCAACCACAATAATTTTGCCCAGAAAACACAAAACCAAAACTATTTTTCTTTTTACAAATCCAAAACAACAGAGAAAACTTGTGTGTGTGAATAACTCTCTCATAATAATAATAATAATAATAATAAAAAGAATCAATAAAACTCTTCTGCTTTCTTTTGTCAAAAATCCTCTTCTATTATTGGTCCTTTTTCCAGCATTTAAAAGCACAACTTATCTACAATTTTAATTAAAATAATTTATTTAATCAAAATATTATCTCCACATGATTTTCTAATCTAATATTAATAAAAAGATAATATTTAATTATCCTCAACAATATTAATTTAATTTAATTTCTTGCATTTTAATTAATTAAATACTTTTAAATTACAATATATGTAAATTTAACATTTTTTTCAAACTCACAATTAAATCAAGTAACAATGCAATGTTAATTAATTATCTTATAAAATAAGATTAATTAATTAAACACTAACCATAAAATAAATACTCAACAATCCAAATACAAAACAACCAGGACAAAACTTCAGTCATGACACAATAACTTACAACAAGACGATAGACTTGGGATGGGGACACTTCCAAATCTACTCCCTTTTTCAACATTTTACCCATTGGGTTAATTTAATGCTTGCCTTGTCCTGCCGAAGTAGGTGGAATTGAGACTTATTCATGCAATCCTGCATCCAAACAAACGTCAAGTAACACATGTTTATATATATAATCAAACATCCTACCGTGAGAAGGAATTACAGCGTAGTAGGACACTCGTAAACGAGTGGTGCTACACTGTCTTCTCACCTAAGCTATGCTAACAATTACAATATCAATGATGAAATAACATTCTAAACAAAATATCATAAGATAACATGATTAATTATCAACTGCATCATAATTTAATGTTGAATCCAATTAATATCATCATAGAATCATCACATCGACATAAATAACATTAATGAAAGATTATTGAATAAGAAAATAGTCAAACAACGCACAGAGTATCATAAATCATACTAACAATATCAAATGTATTAACACAACTAAACTATGCATCCACACACACTAGGTCGGTGAAGCAATCACCATCACAATTCAGTATCACACTAACATATAAAAGCAACCAATAGTAGTAAATAGTATCAGAAACATGGGGGTATTACAGAGTTTTTATGAGAGAAGAAATCAAGATTATCATGATGATCAATGGTTGAATCTTATAACACCAAGATACCTTTGTTACAAGTAGGAGAGGTGTTGGGAAAAAATAACTAGGATTGTCATTATTGTCAATGCTTGTCAAAGTTGTTATCATTTTTGCTAAGATAAGGAAACTCAGTTTGATAATTTATTTCTTCCTTACCTACACCTACACATACAAATAGAGAAGAAAATGTTTTGTTTTTGGGTGAATAGGGATTTTCCTTAGTCAAAACCCGGTTTGGCAATTAAACCTTGATAATGAAATGATGAAAAATAGAAAGAATTGATGAATGAAAAAATATTTATTACAATTCACCAAACCATTAATGGCTTCCCTTAGAGGACTGAAGTCTAACACATCACTTTGAGGTCTATATCTTGCATGAATTTGGATTGATTGATTGATGCTTTTGATTTTTGAATGCTTGAAACCTACATCACAATGTTTGATCCAAAACATGACATGAATATGCACATAAACTTTCACATGATGATATGATCTTGATTGTTGTTGTAGATGATTGATAAATATTCTCTTCAATGCTCTTGACAATAGCATTTTCTCTTGTGAAATTTTCCTCTAGCTTGTTACATTTGAATTAATAAACTATGTATTTAGAGATGTTTATTTAATTTCCTCAAAAATAGATTCGAAAAGATGGCAATTGAAACTTGAATTTGAATAATTTAAAATGCCGCTAAGAATTGATTTTAAATTGGGTGTTGGAACTTAAGGAGGACCCTTTTTCCTTTGGGCGAACGGGTCCTAGGACCTAAATCCAAGACACACAATTTCCAAGGTGTTTTAATTACTATTGGAAATTATTTAATATAGGTTGCCCTTTCAGAAAACGAGAAGAATAAGGCTTTATAATGCATAATTTGGTCAATTAGAAGCTTAAAATTAGGTCCAATTAATTAACAAACCTAAGCATAGTGCGAAATTGTAAAGGTATACAATTTTACACACTATAATTACTAGATTAAAAAAAAAAAGTGTAAAGAAAAGAAAGAACGTACCTCATGATCAACATCATGGCTTATGAAAAATGGGCATTAATTCCAATGAAAAATTATTTGCTTGTACCAACAATCCACCTATCACAATCTTGGTCACTCCTCATGGCACTTGATTCTCTTTTGGAAGTTAGTGCATGCTACTATATTTCATTGTTATGTTGATGTGGGAATATCATATTTGAATTTGATATGGGATGTCCCATCTTGACTCGTGTTGGATATCACCTATAACAACTACCTTTCTCAACTAAAAAGCGCTAGATCCTTAATGGTGGCATGACCACTTACATCCTGAATGTTCTATTTTTCTTAATCCACAAGTCTTGTACCTCATTAGGCACTCAAATCTAATTATTCAAATTTTCCTAGCAAATCTCATGCCAAGAAATTGACCTTTCATTAAGAATAAATCAAATGCTTGAATGAGCCTACACATACCTTAGAGTTGGAATTTGTAGTCCTTGCTTACTAGATCCATTTTAGAGAATTATGGAAAATTTTGAAGTAATTTTAAATTGAGGTACTCATGTCCATATCCAACCTAACAATTATCATCATATAGGCTTGGCTCATCAAATAATTAGAACCATAGATCATATACATCAAATGGCCAACAAGCACCCACTAAAATTTCTTCTTTGGAATTTTCTTAACTCTCACAAGCTATTAGATCTTTGATTTAATGACTTATAGGTTGTTAAGTACAAAACCACCTCATTTTTTTTTCATTGAAGATCCATCCAAAAACAAAGTGTGCCCACTTAAAATTCCATGTCATGACTAGGGGATCTTGTTATTGCATGGACCATGGAGAAAATCACCAAATGCTCACAAGGATCAATGAAAATATATATCATTGTTTTGAGGGGAACATTGTATTGTTGAAATTAAATGTTTAACCTAACATAGACAAAATATAACATAATTAATTCAAATATAAGAACTATACAAAAATGTCAAGAGTAATTGTGAGCAACCCTCTCCCATATCCTACTAGTCAAGCATCTTTCTGTTTACTTGAAGTTTTCCTCACTTTTTAGTTTTTACTTGTTCTCCAACTTTTCAATCATATATATATTGATATTTAAAAAAATTTGTAGTAAATATCATGATATCATTAAAATATTTGATAGATATCCCAATAACATATATAAGTAGTAATCTACATTGCACCCTATCCATATAATTTTATGAATTTGATGTCATAGTCTATAATGCCAAATTCTCAAAACAAAAAACAAAAGAAAAAAAAGTTTCTAAAAATTGAAAATAAAACTTTGCTCCTTCAATATTAGTTTTAGTGCACATTATTATAGTGTGAGCCTATTTTTCAGACCATTTTATTTAGTGTCACCAATAATCTCCATAAAAATATTCTCCATGTTTAAAATCATGGAAATAATTCACATCTCTCACAACAATTTCTATTGTAGCAATTGTGGAGATTAATTTCATTGTAGTGTGGAAATCAACACATGCTTGAAGGTTCCTCACAACTCTAATAGTTGTTCTTGGGGGGAATATCTAACAAATCAAAAGCAATTTAACAACTTTTTACTATCATTCTATAGAAACAATTATTTTTCCTACTATTCCACATCAGGGATAACTTTAAGAAACCCCCCTCTTAACGAAGATGTAAAATTTTGGTGAATCTTTCCTTTTATTTGAAAAAATTATTAATTTCCCTAGCGAATCTAAGCACATTATTAAAAAAAATTGTAAAATCTTGGCAAATCTTAATGAATAAATTGTAAAAATAATAATCCTAGTGGAGAATCTAGTGAATAATAACTAAGGTTAATTAAAATGGCCGAATCTCTCCTTTAAAATTTGCATAGTTGGTGGGCATATTTCCCCATATATATATATATTTGTAATATTGAAGTAGGGGCCTGGGGAAATAGCCATGGAGTGAGTCGAAGGCGCCCTTTATCAGAGTCAGGGGAGAAATCCCTTGTCAGAATCGAGAGGGCAACACATAATGATAAGTGCCAAAACCACTACACATGCATAATGGTAAGTTTCCAATTGTCACCACATGCACTATTATAGCTACCAATCATCACTAAACCTACACATACAAAAGATGCACCTGCCAAAAAATAACCTCACCTCCAAAAATCACATTCCATGCAAACTCAACACAAAAATCGAAAATGGCTTCATAGACAACTCCACTTGTAAATGGTAACTTCCAAATTGAATCCTCCTCTGAAATAGAAACTACAAGTTGTAACTCACAAGACAACATGGGATAATTATCAACATTAACTATCTAAATAATCAATGCTAAGAAAAATCAAAGGTTGAAACACGTTCATTTTCCTCACATTCTCCCACTTATCAAACACCTTTGAAGAGTAAATGGTAGTAATAGGATTTAACTTCTAGAGGCCATGATTCCCATAGACATCAAACACCATCTAAACTTCTCTATGCTTAGTGGCTTTGTTAATGCATCTGCAACATTCATTAGGGTATCAACCTTCTCTAATTTATCCTTCCTATATTCCATCATATCTTGAACAAAATGAAAGTACAATCAATATGCTTTGTTCTAGTGTGGAAATTAGGATTCTTTTCCAAACAAATGACACTCAGTCTAGCACAATAGATAGTGATTTATCTTGCATCAAGCCCAACATTTGAAAAAAATGCTTAAGCTAAATGGATTCCTTACAAGCATGGGTAGCTACCATGTACTATGCTTATGTCATTGAGAAAGCAACTATAACTTTCTCCTTACTCATCCAAATAATGGCACCACTAAACATCATAATACATATCCTTTGATGGATCTTTTGTTGTCAATATCTCTTGCCTTTAACTAGAATCCAAAAATCTACGAATACAAACTAAATGCTAAGGTCCAATAGGATAACCATGAAAACATAGGGCATACTCGAAAGTGCCTCACAAGTATCTAAGAACCCTCTTAAATTCATCCCAATGTACTTGTCTAGGATTAGCCATAAAGCGACTTAGGAATCTCATTGCTTGGGTAATGTATGGCCTCGTACAAACTATAACATACATATAACTACATTCATATATAAAACTACCTAGGACACTGCCATCAAAGAGACTTTAGATAATATTCCAAAAAAAGTTCATCCCTTGCAATATAGGAACAAATAATTGTCTGCAAGTTGTCATGTTGAATATTTCCAACAATACATTCATATACTTACTCTAGCTTAACCAAAGCTTTCTATTTACTCTGTCTCTTCTAATCTCCATCCCCAATATATACCAAACTACACCTAAATCATTCATTTCAAGCTGTGATGACAATTAGGACTTCAAATATAAAATCAAACTTTTATCTTTCCCAAGAAATATCATCATCAACATACAATGCAATGATGAGAAAACAATAATTAATAGTTTTGTAGAAAACACAATGATCAAATTTAGATGTCATAAATCCCAAACTCAACAAAAAGATGTCAAATTTTTGGTAGCACATCCTAGGAGATTGATCAATACCATGACATAGACTTTTCAACTTGCATGCACTAGATTTTATTTACCTTTAACCACATATTGTTTAGGTTGTGACATAAGTCGCCATAAAGGAAATTTGTTTTCACATCCATCTGCTCCACTTCTAAATCATATGTTGTTGCTAGTGATAAAAAGAATTGAATAGATCATGTCAAATTGGTAATAGGAAAGAATATCTCACCATAATCTATTCCCTCCACTTATGAGTAACCCTTCATGATCAACCTTGATTTATGTTTCTCAACATTGCCATCAAGACAAACTTTCCCCTTGAACACCCATTTTCAACCAACATGTTTGTGTCCTTCAAGCAATGATACCAAATCCTATGTATCATTTTTCTTCAATACAAATGGATTTCATCTAGGAATCTTCATCACTCATACCCATAGCCTCTTGCATAGTCCTTGGATCATCAACATTAACAATCAAAGAAGAAATGAAATTTAAATCTAATACTGAATAACCAAACCTACCAAGTTTTCTCCCATCTCTCATAGACCTCCTTGATTGTGAGGTTGAGGTTCTTCTTCTTCTTTAGAACTTTCAGAGCTTCTCAAGCTCTTCTCATCATCAAGTCCATGCTAGGATTTAGTTTCAACTTCATTAGGGTCAAAATGAAGTTGAACCGCATCTTCCTTCGTTTGTTCTTTTGTAGGATGCAAAATATTAGAAGGTTTCATCTCTCTAAAGATAAAAAATTGACTATAGAGAATATTTTCAACCACTGGATCCCAAATCTTGTACCCTTTCAAACCAATACTATATCCAATGAAGATACCCTTGATAACCTTATTTTCAAACTTTGAACTTTTCTTCCTTGGCATATGAGCATATGCCTTTCAACCAAACACATGAATATTTATCAATGAGGGATTCTTTCTTGGCCACACCTCCATAGATTTCTTCTAAGAAAGAGCTAATGTAGGAGATCTGTCAACCATATAACATGCACTAGCAACAACTTCAACCTAGAAATTTTGTTCAAGGCCAGGTCCACTTAGCATACTCCTAGCCCTCTCCATCAATGTTCTATTTATCCTCTTTGTAACTCCATTCTATTGAGGGGTATATGGAGTTTTCTTATTCCTTTCAATATAATGTTCTCTAAATGACTTATCAAAATTTGTGGAATAAAACTCATCATCATTGTTAGACCTCAAACACTTAATCTTCCTACTCGTCTAATTTTTTACCAAGGCCTTAAACTCCTTAAGAGTTTAACTTTACTTTTGAGAAAATAAAAGAATGTCCTACTACTGTAATCATCTATGTAATAAATAAAATATACAAATTTTAATAACGAAGGAACATTTATAGGACCACAAACATCAGAATTCACATAGTCTAAAACCCTAGAAGATCTGTGAGAACTGTGATAAAACTAAACATGGTTTTGCTAAATCCACAATAACAATGTTCACAAAAATAAAACTCAAGATTGCAATCATCAAGTCCCTCAACAAGGAATTATTTTTAGGATTCTCAAACCTTTTCACAAATATAACAAAGTATTTGGTGCAAAAGAATTGTCTTCGTAGTAGGTAAATTCATCTCCAAAGCATGAGTACCCTTGGGTACCCATAAAGCACAATCATCGAAAATGGATGCAATTTTCTTCTTTGTTGCTAGTTCCAATGGTGAGGATAATGACTTAGAAGTTCTTTTCTTCTTTTTCATAGAAGAACTATTGCACTGAACTATGCAACATCTAGCTAAAACAAAGTGCTTATTTGAACACCCTTAGCAAGAACTATAGCTCCTCTTGTCATCTTACAACCTCCATTTTAGAAATGGGAGAGAACCAAATTAACTTTCATTTAATGAATGACCAACAATCTTGGGAAAAAGAACACTATACAAACAAATGATCCAATTCTTCAAGGACTTCTTGATAAAAAACATATTTGAATGACTGCAACTCGTAACTTAGCCAATTTTTCACTTGCTAGAATCCTATTTCTTAATGTCAACCAATAAAAACTACTAGCCTTGGGAAGTACCATATCATTCCAACAAAATGAATATGCATGATGGGTTTGACTATGCAGACCATTATTGATTACTGATTTATAGCCCTACTTAATAGAATAAAGACAAAATTTCAAAGGGACCCAATTTATCCTATCCAGAATATCTAATTTAAATAAAGATATTTCTTTTAAAATATTATTCAACAATTCTTTTTTATTATAAAAAAATGTAGTATAAAAATATTTCCAAATTACTTTTCCTATTAAACCATCTACAAATTGAACATAATCCTTCACTTTAGTGCCCCAAATAGCAGATAGAATTTCCTTTGATGATTGTATTTCTTGTATAGTTTACAAAGGAGGATGACCATTCCATGAACCACTCCAAAACAGGGCTTCTTCACCATTGTTTACTTCCCAGGATATGTGTGGGATGATAAATTTCTGACATTCTAGTAAAAAGTTCCACATTGCTGATCCAAGAGGAGGATTTGATATGGTAAAAAAATATTACTAGAGATGCATTATCCAGATATTTAGCTTACATTATTTTGTACAAATTTGAATTTGGCTTTGAATATAATTTCCATACCAGTTTTGCTCCAAGATCCATATTTCTTGTAGAAAGACTATGACTACCTACCCCACCCTTAAGCTTTTTCGAATACATGTTTTATAATGATATTAAAGGTATCTTATTTTTTATCATCAATATTACCCTTCCATATAAGAAATTTTTAATGAGTTTTTCAATTTCTGAAATGATTGATTTGGGTGATTTTAGAACAACCAAGTAGTAATTAAGTATTGTTGATAATACAAACTTGATCATTAAAATATAACTTGAGAATGAGATCCATCTTCCCTTTCAAGATAAAATTATTTCTTTGATTCTTTGTATAATTTTTGTTAGAATTGTGAAACAAGCACAAAACCTTGAGCCACAAGATTAGACAACAAACAAACACTCCTACGCAAAGAGATTTGCAAACAATATACCTAATATTCCTCAATAAGAAAAAGCTATAGAAGCAAGAGACTCTCAAGAAGATATGAAAGCTCAAGATATAATTACAATGTGGGTTGAGTTCTTATAACATAAAAACCCTAAATGAGAAAGGGATCATATCATGATAGG
>VDFB02059114.1:0-67029 GCA_007258455.2 Sequoia sempervirens
ATGGTATGGGGTGTGAGATGGTGTGATAAGAGATCGTTGGGGTGGTTGTGGAGGTGCTTGTTGAGTGATGACAAGAGGTTGTGTGGGAGGTAGTATGATTGATGTGCTAGGTCCTTAGGAGACCACGTTTTGGAGAGTTTGAGGTGTTGTAGATGGAGTGATGATTGGTTGAGATGTTTGGATTGGTGCCACTTGGTGTTGCGATATCAGTGGCATGCTTGGAAGATTTGGTATGATTTTCATTCTTATTTGACGTATGACTCGATGATTGATTTGATTGGTTTTGGATTGGTATGTTATATAAAGGGGGGTACCCTAAACCTTGAATTGGTGGGGATGTTGATATTCAAAGAGGGAATGATGAAAATATTGGTTGTGTGTTCCCTTGAAAAAGTGATGATGATTCATTAAAAGTTCCCACTTAACCAAATGAATCTACTTGTCCTTGTGATATCATGGGGAGAGAGACTTGTTGATGGAGAGGAAGGTGGAAAACTTCTCCAAAATGACTCACAAATGAATATTAGATCAACTAAAATGGGTTTCAAAGAATTCAACAAAATTCCACCATATGAGCATGTACCCTCCCTTGTAGCATATACAACTGGTTTAAGCCACTTTACTCGAAGCTTTCCAAAAACTTACCAAGCAAATATGTATTGAGATACTCTTTTAAGGCCTACACAACATATCCAAAACCAATAGTGATTCTTTGGACCAACATATACTCAATACACCTACCCTACTCAAGGCTACTCAATTAGCCTACTTTTACAAAGAAACCCCTCTCTAACTTTATCCCTTGACCATGAAACTTTCAAAAGTCCCTTAAAATGTCTCAAAACCAAAGATTCCAAGTTTTTAGGCTTCTATGACACACCTAACATGCTCAAACACAAAACCCTCCAAAACTTGCCTCAAAACTAGGGCCTTTTGAAATCTAGCCTTCCCAACACTTCCAAAACCTATTTTTGGACTTTTCACCAATAACTAAACATGTTTCAACTATTCCAACTCAAAAAGATACCCCTTATTAAGGCAGATCTCCTGTTGCTACACTTTAGCCCCCATTTTCATACACTTTTCCCTTTGACAACTCGGTGTACACCTTGATATTCTTCCTTCCTGCACATTATTTTGTTAGGTTTGTATTATAAATGTTAGAAGTGATCCATTTCAAAGGGTACAGCATCATTCTACCTTGAAATGGATCAATCATCCATAAAAACCCTCAAAATCAATGAAAATTTGCACTTTTCTTGAGGACAGTCAGTTATAAAATATAAAGAATTGATTGTTGTTGCTTATCAGAGCATAAAAAGGCCTTAAAAAATGTAAATACAGGTTCCTAAAGCATCCAAATAGACATATCTTCAATGGAAATCAAGTTTTCATCAAATGAACACAAGAAAAATGAAAGAAATTGTTGTTTTTTTGCTTTTTCCTATAGCAGTCCATACAAAATCCGTACCAGCAGCCCAACCTCTATACAAATGACTTCTATGGCCTTGAATAACCTTTCCCAAACTTCTCAAACCATTTTGGATTGATTATTTTACATTAAAGTGATTAAAACATCAAAAAACTACTTTCCCGCCTAATGTTGGAATTCAAAATTTTGAATTTCCAATTTACAATTTATTAAACTCTACTATCTAAAACTATTGGATTCTTAATTTCCAACCTTATTTGACACAATTTAAGCATTAGATCACTATTTAAAGCCCTAAAACATGACTATCCCATTTACATTGCATTTTGGCCCTAGGGTCCTTATCAGGACCCTTAGGACTTTTAATCTTCCAACTACTCTCATCCATGCCAAATGCCATTATAGGCTGCAAGATATCATAGTTGATGTTCTGGAGTGGTTTATAAGTCTTCAAGACCCCTGCAACCTCCTGGAACTTGAAGTGTTCCTTGAAGGGCTTGGGTGCTCCTACACCATTCTCCCCAAGAAAGAAAAATTTCTTGCCCCAAGAAGTATCCCATGTGTTGCCACCAAAAGACCCCTTGCTCTCATATGTTTTCATCTTCAAATGATAGGGCATGTAATCTACCAAAGTCACTGTCTTCCTCTTCTACCAATCTGCACTCTTGTCATTCATCATGTGAGAACCAAAACAGTGATTTGTTTGTCCTCTTCGCTATTTGAACTCAATCTGTTTTTGTGCCCTATTCCTGCCCTCATTCCACTGACTCCCTTGTGAAAGGACACCACCTCTATCACCCTCAACTATAGGGCATTCAATGTCTCCAACCTTGACACTGTCTAAGTCCCACAAATTATAATTTCTAGGACTATGTGCTCCACAACCCTATTGCAACTCATCACTCCTCCTCCAACCAGTATCTTCCCCTGTGTTACCTATCTTACCCTGCTTATTCACCTGCAAACTCTTCTCAAAACAAATCATAAAACTTTCATTTGACTGCTCCAAAGGAAAATGCACTAATTTGTATCTAACACCTCCTTTGTGAACCAAATATGTGTTATGGTATCCATCATGCAATGTATGCCTAGTATACTGCCATGGTCTCACCAAGATGATATGACCACAAGTCATTGGAATGACATCACAAAGCACGCTATCATGATATGATACAACTGAGAAATCTACATAAGCCCTCTTACAAATCTCTACATGTTGTCCTTGAGTTACCCAAGTGGCCTTGTAGGGAGTAGGGTGATCAAAAGTTTCAATCCCTAACTTGGTTACCATATCAACTGAAACTAAATTGCTATGTGACCCTGAATCTATGAGTAATCTGCATATTTTACCATGAATAAGACAATTAGTCTTAAAGATAGTTACCTTTGGCTCTTGATGAAGTCTTTCTCCTTGCTTGACCATAAGAAACTCACCATCAGTCACAGGGTCTGCCATGAATGTTTTTGATTCCTCCTTCTTGTCTTCTTCTTCTTGTACCAAGTTAGCTCTCCTATCTCTTCCTTTATCAGCTTGTTCCCATTTAGGACACTTGAAGGAAGGATTCCCTGGTTCATTGCAATTGAAATACCTACATGTGAATGGTCCTCTACCTTGTCCAAATCTCCCTCCTCCTCTAGGAGTGTATCCACCTCTTGGATCAGAAAATATCTCTTTTCCTTTGTCATTATTGCTCTTGTCATTGCTGCCTTGTCCTTGTTCTCTATTACCTCTTCCCCTGTTTGAACTACCTCATCTTCCACCATTGCTTGATCTTTCTTGCTTCCTCTTCACCTTTTCCTCAGCTCTAATGGCCAATTGAAAACACTCTCCCAATGTCCTTGGCAATTTCAAACCAATCTCATCTTGCAGATTGTACCTCAAGCCATTGATGTACCTGGCTATTTTCTCATCCTCTTCCTCATAACCTCCTCTAATACTAAGCTTGTGAAATTGCTCAGTATAGGACATCACATCCATGTCCTTTTGTCTTAAATTCTACCTCATCCTCTTCACATGAATTGTGTAATCAGATGGTAGGAATTGCTCCTTGACCAAACTCTTCATCCTAGCCCATGTAGAGACTTTTCCAATCCTCTAGCCATCCTATCATTCTGAAAACTAGTCCACCATGTCAATGTTGTGCCTCTCAACTTAGTTTTGGCAAACTTAACCTTCCTCTCTTCATCCATCTCTTCAAACTCAAAATAGTTCTCTAAGGCATCAAGCCATCCTAACACCTCCTCACTATCCATCTTCCCTTGATAGATAGGAAAATCTATGTGACTCTTTCCTCCATGACCTTGTACTGCCTTCAACAATCTCAGTAACCTCCTTTCCTCAGGGTCCTCTGTCTCATCTGCTTGTTGTTCCTGATTTACCCTCACATGCTCTTCTTCTTCATCATTGTTTTCTTGGTCTTCTTGTTCTTCTCTCCTCCTACTCCTCTCAAGGTTATTTATCCTTACTTGCATGGTCTCTCTCTCCCTTCTCCATTGCCTTTCTTCTCTTGCTCTTGCTGCTTCTTGTTCTCTTCTTTCCCTTCTCTCCCTTTCCAATATTTCCCTTAACTCCTCCAACTCTCTTGCCAATTGATTTTTAGGTGCCATTGTTGATTTTTCAATCCCTAAAGGACCTACTTACTGCTCTGATACCACTCTGATGTAGAGGAAGGTGGAAACCTTCTCAAAATGACTCACAAATGAATATCAGATCAACTTCAAAATGGGTTTCAAAGAACTCAACAAAATTCCACCATATGAGCATGCCCTCCCTTGTAGCATATGCAACCTGGTTTAAGCCACTTTACACTCAAGCTTTCCAAAACACTTACCAAATAAAATATGGATTGAGATACCCTTTTAGGGCCTACATAACATATCCAAAAACCAATAGTGATTCTTTTGGACCAACATATACTTTCAATACACCTACCCTGCTCAAGGCTACTCAATTAGCCTACTTTTACAAAGCAACCCCTCTCTAACTTTATCCCCTGACCATGAAACTTTCAACAGTCCCTTAAAATGTCTCAAAACCAAAGATTCCAAGTTTTTAGGCTTCTATGACACCCCTAACATGCTCAAACACAAAACCCTCCAAAACTTGCCTCAAAACTAGGGCCTTTTGAAATCTAGCCTTCCCAACACTTCCAGAACCTATTTTTGGACTTTTCACCAATAACTCAACATGTTTCAACTATTCCAACTCAAAAAGATACCCCTTATTAAGGCAGATCTCCTGCTGCTACACTTTAGCCCCCATTTTCATACACTTTTCCCTTTGACAACTCGGTGTACACCTTGATATTCTTCCTTCCTGCACATTAGTTTGTTAGGTTTGTATTATACATGTTATAAGTGATCCATTTCAAAGGTTACAACATCATTCTACCTTGAAATGGATCAATCATCCATAAAAACCCTCAAAATCAATGAAAATCTGCACTTTTCTTGAGGACAGTCAGTTATAAAATACAAAGAATTGATTGTTGTTGCTTATCAGAGCATAAAAAGGCCTTAAAACATGTAAATACAGGTTCCTAAAGCATCCAAATAGACATATCTTCAATGGAAATCAAGTTTTCATCAAATGAACACAAGAAAAATGCAAGAAATTGTTTTTTTTTGCTTTTTCCTGTAGCAGTCCGTACAAAATCTGTACCAGCAACCCAACCTCCATACAAATGACTTCTATGGCCTTGAATAACCTTTCCCCAACTTCTCAAACCATTTTGGATTGATTAGTTTACATTAAAGTGATTAAAACATCAAAAAACTACTTTCCCGCCCAATGTTGGAATTCAAAAATTTGAATTTCCAATTTACAATTTATTAAACTCTACTATCTAAAACTATTGGATTCTTAATTTCCAACCTTATTTGACACAATTTAAGCATTAGATCACTATTTAAACCCCTAAAACATGATTGTCCCATTTACATTGCATTTTGGTCCTAGGGTCCTTATCAGGACCCTTAGGACTTTTAATCTTCCAACTACTCTCATCCATGCCAAATGCCATTATAGGCTGCAAGATATCATAGTTGATGTTCTAGAGTGGTTTATAAGTCTTCAAGACCCCTGCAACCTCCTGGCACTTGAAGTGTTCCTTGAAGGGCTTGGGTCTGCACCACTTGTGTATCAAGAGGATATGTCGGTATTGTGGAAAAGTTGGAGGGATTGTTGGTATCATGGAAGATGAGTGGTACATATGGATGTTTTGGATCTTGTGGGATGATATTAGGCATACCCAAGATTGTGTTAGCCTCTAGATTTTGAGTGTTGACAAGTGGATGTGTTTGAAGAGCTTGGAGTAATGAACTCCCCTTGGTGATCATGGGTTGACTTGGAGAATGAGAAAATGTTGGTTGTATGATGGGTTGGATGATGCTTGGGAATGATGTTGGTGCGAATGATGTGGGTGGCATATTCCCAAGAGGTTGTTCAACAATAGTCTCACATCAAAATTGAAAGGGAGTTTATCCCCTTCCTTTGCTAATACCAATATTTATTGTGTGGGATTGAGCCTCATGACCGTGTTGACAATCTTATGTGTTTCATGATTTTGGACAAGTTCAATTTCATCTTTGGGTCATCCCTTGGAAGTTATTGGTAACATCCTCCACTTGGAAACCTCTCTCTTGAAGATCTTATGATTGTTGAGGGGGGTTGAGTGAAGGGATGGTAGATTCCATAGGGTTAAATTCTAATGCAATTTGGCTCAAATTGCTTGAAGTGGATGTTTCTTTGTTTTGCTCCATCATCTTCTTGTGTTGTGATCTTGTTTGGACCATAAAATTGGGATCAAATTTTAGGAATATGGGAGGCAAACCTCTAACTCCTTAGGCTGGTCTAAAATTTAGGTACAAAAAAGAAAATCTAGGATGTTTAAGGATCAAATGATGGTGGTGTGACAAATGAAGGATGAATGATATGGATGTTTGAACTTTTAAGAACTTTGGAGGAATATTAGTCTTTAGGATTTTTGGATTTTGATTTTGATTTGGTTTGACTTGGATAATGGACTTATAGATCCCAAGATGTTAGATGCTATCTTGGAACAAACTTTTCCACAAGGGTGATAATTTAACTAAATGTATGAAGAAGGCTTCATCCACACACACTTAGCCAAACAAGGTGATTTTGATTTAGATTGAAGAATTTGCTATAAGTCTAGCATGAATGATTTTTCCAAGGTTCTAAAAGTTGTTTGTGAGATGGGATTTGATTGATGTTTGGGATGATTGAGGGTGTTGATTTTGATCCTAGATGACCCTAGAGAGACTTTTTTTACAACACCAAGGTATTGAAGAACATGTTATACTTCTAAAACTTTCAACCCTATGTGAGAAATTCAAAACATTGGAAAAGACCCAGATTTTGACAATAATAGAATGAATACAAGTTTGGATTATCCCTTGAAACACGTTTGTAAAAGTTGTATACCAATCTATCTCTGGTTTCATGAAGTGCCAAAAGATTTTTCTTGAGAGCCTTTGGACTAAGACACTTATTACGACTAATGGGATTTGTTTTGGAATTTTGACTTTGCAAGAAATCATTTGAACAAACACATATGTGGGGTTCTCTTGTCTTTATCTTGATTAAATGGATTATTTTTACCACATCAACACTTTTTGCTTAGTTTTCAAACTGAATGTCTATGTTTCAATTCCTTTTCATTCCACAAGGTCCATTATGTGAAAATAAAAGAATCAAAGGCATAGTTGCCTAGGTTGACTTTGGAGAGAACAAATTGAGATATGAGACCAAATATTTAGAAGCCTCTAAGGATAAAATCCCTAGGGACAAGCAGTAACATTTGGACTCTTCAAGGATATTTTTTCTTCCAAAAGGTTTGAAATTTTGATGAATTGTTGAATGTTTGTTTCAAAGTTTTAGATCCAAGCAATGTTTTTAACTAACTTAGAGATTGTACAATCCTAGGATAGAAATGGCTATATTTGTTGAGTCTCCATTCAGATTTCTCCAAACACTAGACAAAGTGAACAGTTAGAGATTTGGCGACAATGGCTCCCCTCCACGACACACACTTCTCGGGACCACCAAATCTCAAAATATTAAAGATCCAGAGACCTTAAGGATTTTTTTTGTTTCTACTATTAAATAGTATAAATCCGTGAAGCGGCTTCAGAATGACCATTCTTACACCAACAAATATTAAAGTATTTCTGACCTTCTAAACAAAGGGTTGTAGTAAGGATATCTAGTTCAGGGGGTACTATGATAAAATCCCTCAAGAGGTCTCCCAACCCTTAGAACAAGGGTTTTATGCATCATAAAGATACTGGGGGAGAGTTATCATGTACCGCTTCCTGTTGATTGCAAACTTTCCTTGCAATCACAAATTTATATATTGCGGTTCAGAAGAGCTTGGTGTTAGCTCGTTACCGCTTGGGTCATTCCCTTGGGGTGAGTACTTTTTCCACCCAAGGTAGGCCCTCTAAAGATAAACAATAGAAAAGAAGTACATTTGTACTTTGACTACCTAGATTGCACTAGGAGGGAACACACACAATGCCTTTCTTTCACACTCACATGATTATTCAATTTTAGAACCAAATTTGAAATGTGTGGGTAATTTTAGACAACTAATATCACTAGAATGATTTTGATTCTCAAGATCACCGAGTGGAACAAGAGAAGTGCATACACATTTGAATGAAAAAAATTGTAAAAAATCAAGACAAATGAAAGCACAAGTTCATTTTAAGCCCGAAATAGAGATGAATTCTTTTTAAGCACCAAAAGGTAAGTGTGAATTTGTCTTGTTCAATTTTAACCCCAAAAAACAATGATGAGATGAGGGTTCAATTTTAATCTCGTTTGAGAGTTCTTTTTAAACCCAAATGAAATTTAGTGAGGTCCTAGAGCATAAAGTAAAAAGCATTACAAATGGGTTATAATTGCCCCAAAAGTGTCGAAACACTTATTACAATTATAGTTCAAATGATAATAGTATGTTTCTTTTCATCAAGTTGTATTGTCCAAACCTGCAAGACCCAAAAAACCAAAACTAGAAGTTAGAGACATGTTAGAAATCAGATGAAATAAAAAATTTAAATCACATGTCAAAATTTAGAGCAAATGTGAGGTTGTTTGGTTCAATTTTATCTAACTTTGAAAGCTAATTCATTTTATCCTTTCAAGTGTTTGAGAAACATTTTTAGAAAATTAGATTATAACAAATTGAGATAATGACAACTTTCTCAAATCTCAATCAATTTTGAAATCGTAAAGTGTTTTGAAAAACTAAACATGAGATCTTCAAAACCCAACAACCTTTCTCGAAGATTAGTCATGTAAACTTCATTAAAAATTAAGGAAAATCATGCATTTAAGAGATTAAACCCAATTTAAAAAAACTGGCAGAATAGTGTGGACAACAACTTGAGTAATGAAAACTTCATAAAGTCTTTGATCAATTTTTGAAATCATAATTTTTGAAAGCTAAACATGAGATCTTGAAACCCAACAACCTTTCTGCAAGATTAGTAATGTAGAATTTATTAAAAATTAAGGAAAATCATGCATTTAAGAGATTAAACCTAGAATTTTTAAAAAAACCAACAAAATCAATCATGGACAATGACTTTAGATAATGAAAAATTCCTCAAATCTTGATAAATTTTGAAATTGTAAAATGTTTTGGAAAGATAAACATGAGATCTTCAAAACCCAACAACCTTTTTGCAAGATTAGTCATGTAGAATTTATTAAAAATTAAGGAAAATCATGCATTTAAGAGATTAAAGCCAATTTTTTTAAAAAATCCAATAAAATCAATCATGGATAGCAACTTGAGATAATGATAACTTCCTCAAATCTTGATCAATTTTGAAATCGTAAAATGTTTTGGAAAGGTAAACATGAGATCTTTGAAACCTAACAACCTTTCTACAAGATTTAGTCATGTAAGAACTATTAAAATTAAAATCATGCATTTAAGAGATTAAACCCAAGTTTTTTTTAAAAACCAGCAAAATCAATCATGGACAACAATTTGAGATAATGACAACTTCCTCAAATCTTGATCAATTTTAAAATTGTAAAATGTTTTGGAAAGTTAAACATGAGATCTTCAAAACCTAACAACGTTTCTGCAAGATTTAGTCATGTAGAAATTATTAAAAATTAAGAAAAACATGCATTTAAGAGATTAAACCCAATTTTTTTTAAAAAACCAACTAAGTTAAACCCAAAATTTCTCGAAAAAGATACAAAACATTAAAGTGGCCCTCCTTCTAGCACCAACAATATCTTCATCTAATCATATAATATATGGTGAGAGCCTAAACCACAATCCACAAGAGGTTTTTAAAGCCATGTGCTAAAAACCATGGGTTAAACTAGCTGCACAAATCAAGCATAAAATCCTAAAAGGGAAGTGAAATAAAACTTCCACTATTAATCTATGAAAAGAGTAGTGCAAAAAAGAAATTTACATAATTTTAAACAAGAAATATTAAGAACATACAAAATAGATGACAATATGTACCTTAAGAAAAAACTTTTGAGAAAACGCCTATCCTCCAAATATTGAACTAATATATTCATACTAAAATTTATTATAATACAATCAAGCTCAAGCCTTCATAGGATGTTACACTAACATACAATTCTAAAGATATGTTGGTACCATGTACACCATAATATAGAGAAAAATAATGGAATATAATGCATGAACAAATACTCATACTCTACCTAGCTACACCTCCAATTAAGCAAAGGAGTAAAAACGAACGACAAGAAGGGAGCAAAATCTTCACTAAGAAAACCTTGTTGACCAAGTGATGTGCTCAAGATGGTTTTTTGTGGTAGAGAGGGAATGTGGTCACTCAATCCAACAACATAATATTTCCTTGCATTCAATTCCTATTTTTAAAAATTTCTTGTGGAATGAATATTTTATAGATTTTGGATCAAGATAATGGATGGATGGATAGGGTTCATCTAGTTACAAAAATGTGAGAATATTTCAAAAAGAATCTTGTGATTGTTGGACATGATTAGGGGAAGGAGTGGAAAAACATGGAGGTGGAAATTTTCTCAATTTTGATGGAGGGCGGTGATTGAAAGAGAGTCTATTTGGATCTGTGTTACTTGGAGCCACATTCAAGATTGACTTTGTTTATTTTAAACAAAGTGGTGAAGGAATGTGAAAATAAGAAATTAGTTGACTAAACTTGATTTATTTATTCAGCTAATGAAGAGGGGGATTTTAGAGGATTTAAATAAATTATGTATTTATTTAATTTATATAAGAATGTTAGGGGAATGATTGATTTAAAATAAATTTTATTTACTCAATTAAGATGTGAACATTCAAAGAAAGGTTGAATTGGTTAAATTAATTAAATAAATAAAGGTAATTTATTTAATTAATGTTGAAAGCAGATCACTTGTGCAATGATAACAAAAATATGGGAATGAATTTTAGGTGTCTATAGGTAGCATGATAATAACTAAATTAAATATACATCAATCCCAAGCACTCAATATATATCTAAAACCAAAACTAAAAACCACAAGTGATTTCTAAAACTATATGGTGGAAACTATTGGCGTCTAGATTTTTTGGCCTCTGAATGTGCAAAAAATCAATTAACTTTTGGTTTTTGCCCCTTTATTTTATTTGTCCTATTATGGCCCATCAATTATATCTAGTTGAGAGATCTCCCATGGGCTTTATGTTATGTTATCTCTTTGTGTTGTATTGTTTCTCCCTTATATTTTATTTATTCACCTGAGTTGTCAAAATCTAAAACTTATTAAGTTTTTTGCCCTTTATGTTCAAGTTACAAAAGTCAAGAAATTTATTAGTTCATTAACTCCATAAAAAATGTGACAAAGTAAACATGCTATATCACTAATTTCTAATTATTGTGAAGTTTACAATTTAGTGAACTTTGTGAAAGTAAACAAGGAAGGTGAAAAAAGTTTGAAGTTTGAAGTTTCAAAAAGTCACAGAGTTCTAAGTGTCACAAAGTATGTGATTTTGTAAACTTTGTGATAAGGTTCTAAATGTCACAAATTTTGTGATTTTAAAAAATTTGTGATAAGGTTTGAATGTCAAAAATTTTGTGTGACAACCCAATTATTGTACCCAAATTTACCATATTTTTTTGTTATAATTAACCAAATTTATTAAGTGTTTATTATATGTATACTCAAGTACTTTTATTCATATGAGATAGACATTTTTTCATACAATATAAGCATCTATCCATATGTGATAAGCATTAGTCTATACATGATAGATAATCCTCTATTCATTTGGAATATGTATCTATCCATATAAAATAAATACATACTTTGGCCAAAGAATTAGACTCATTGGGACCAATCGGGTCTTGAGACACTCACTAAAGACTACACTTTCCTATTGGAACTGCACCAAAATTATCATATTTTATGAGTAAATTCATATTAATATAGATATATAATATAATAATAAAATAGTAGACTTGAGTCCCACCTCAAAATTTGGCCTAAAGCCTTGGGGGGTCAAGAAATATGTTTGAGATTCTTCCAATTATACAATGAATTGTCTTATCTCTCATTTATCTTAGTTATTTCAATTGGTGTGAATAAAGTCTTGTACCTAGTTAATTCTTTACTAGGGACTGAGGGGACTTATTCACATGTTAAGTTTACTTAGGATATAAGTTTTCTTCTAGAAGTATTAGTTATCTTATCTAGACTTTACATTATCCTAGGTAGATATGAGTTAGTTGTCTCATATGATAGGATTAAGACACTTGTCATGATCTTGTCTAATCCTATCTCTCACATTGCCTTTATAAGAAAGGCATCTCTAGCATATTTTGTATCTTGATAGTATTTATCACATCATATTGTATCATATTATAATTATTGTTTGGTGGAATAGAATATTTCATTGTTGCTTCTCTCTATTGCATGTGGAGGATATTTGGTGTTGTAGATTGAAGATCTTGGTTGCTCACTTCCACATGGTATCAAAAATTTGAATCTTGCAAGCCCCTTCATTTTTAATTATATTTTCTACCATCAAGTTTTCTATTGTGATTTGAGTTTCTTTTATGATCTTGTAAATTCTCATATGCTCTTCTCTTGTGTTTCAATACGATCTTGAAAATCATAAAGGATTTGCAAAGATATATTAATCCTATATTGTGTTTATGCTTTTTGGTGAGATATGGTGAATGAAACACATTTGGCTATATTGGCAGTATTTTTGGTTGTCTCATTGTGTCCAAGAGGCTTGAGATAGTCAGATTTGGCTTTTGTTTCACTTGATTTGGTCATCATTTGCAACTTTGGCAAACAGGGGTTTGAAGCTCAGATATGGGGAGAAAATTTTTACTAGAGCATTTTCAGCCCAAACAAACCTTTCCATTGCATTCAAAATACCAAAAAACCCCTATTCTCATATAAAATTTATCTATTTTAGATGAATGTGGTATTTGGAAAATTTTTATTTTCCCAGGGGGTTGTCACTGTTGGCCTAATTTCAACCAGTTTTTCAAAAATTCATAACTTTTCACCACGGTGTCCGTTTTTTGCAAATGAGATATCATCGAAAAGGTGGTTAAAAAAAATTTGTAGTAGTATAGGTGAATTTTGTAGATTTTTTCATTTTTTCTAGTTTTTTCAGCACAAAGGTACATGTGCATTTATTACGTGTAACTTGCATAACTTTTGCATATGATGTCAAAATTTTACAATTTTTTTTTGAAATTGCTCAGAAAATCACAATGAATCTTTTTATAACCTTTATTTTTAGTTTTGAAAAACCTTTTTTTTCTAAAAATTGTAAAAATCACTGAGTGTTATAAACATTTGATTTGAGCTTGTCACTTGTACAAATTGCAAAATTTCTTCATTGTAATTTGTTGGGGGTTTGCAAATTCAGTTTTAATACATTCTAGGGGGTGAAAGGCACAATTTAAGTGCAACATTGTCTTTTTTCTCTTGGTGTTCTTCTATTCAACATGGCGGATCTAAGGAAAATTGAACCACTCAGTCCACACAATTATCATACATGGAAGCTAAAAATAACTCAATTGTTACAAATTAAAGGTCTATGGCCAATGTTAGATGTACAACAACCTGATTTCATAAGGGAATATGCAAAATTTATCCATAGATGTAAAATGGATGAAGCAAAAGGGCCCATTGGCTTACATGAGTTTAGGCAGTTTGGCGTCGAAAATTACAACTTGAAGTTCAAATTTCAAAAGAACATTTGCAATTGTATCTTCTAGAAAGTGTGCCAACTTCCCAGGGCCATAACTTTTGATCCAGGACTCTGATTCGTGAACCGTTTGAACCATTGGAAAGGTCTCAAAGTCAATAACGCGCTCAAAATCCACTATGCCAATTTCAAAAAGTTTTAGGGCCGTTCTGGGAACTCTAAGTGCCTCAAATCTAACTCGAAAGATTTTCAGGTGCAAATCTGGAAAACTAAAAGTGTAATATCTTTCAACCCAAGAATAGAAAATAAAAACCGTAAATTGAGAATTTCATTATGACGAAAAGGGTATCCAAAAATGTAAAAACATCTAAAAAATGAGAAACTTGAAATTTAACTATTTTTGGGTGATGCAAGATTGCCCTTACACCACTGGATGCTCCTGCATCATAAAGGAAAGAATAAGAAGAATCCCAAGAAAAAAACATCTTCAAGTAGTGAGTCTCCCTCCAAACCAAAGCAGAAGAATAATCAGAATTCCACTCCATCTCCTTCTTCTTCTATCTCTGGAGTTTCTTCTTCCAAGTCCGAGAAAAAGAAAGGAGATCCTTGTTCATTTTGTGGAAAAATTGGGTATGATGAGTCTCATTGTTTCAAGAGACTAGAGACCTTGGAGGAAGCTATGAGGAAACATAATATTTCAATTCCTAAGTCTTCTTCCATGTGAAAAGGGAAAGCTCTTTCGGCACGCGCCTTGTATACATCTACAAATAGTTGGATTCTTGATTTAGGTGCTTCACATCACATGACCAATTCATGTCATCTTCTTGATTCCATTGCTCATACTTATACTTCTCAAATTGTAGTTGGGAACTCTTCATAGATTCCAATTTTGGGTACAAGCTCCATTTAGATGCTAGATGGGTGCATTGAGGATGTTCTTCTTGTTCCTAATATTTCAACGAATCTACTTTCCATTTATCAGATTTGTTATTCTAGAGATGGAAAGACTGTTGAGTTTACTCCACAAATTGTGACTATTAGAAAGTTTCAAGATCTTGAGAAGGTTTTTTCTATAGGGATAGTTAATCATGAGAACCATTTGTATCGATTTGATGGCTTTGAGTCTTCAACAGGTTGATGTTTAATTGCTCGTGTTGATTCAATGAGCAAACTTTGGCATGAAAGATTTGGGCACTTGAACTATAGATATCTTCAAAATATGCACAAACATAACTTAGTGGTTGGTCTTCCTAAGATCTCTTGCACAGATGGTGTTTGTCTAGGTTGTGTTCTTGGAAAACAACATCAAGATCCTTTTCCTAAGGGTCAAGCTACATGTGCAACCACACCCCTTGAGCTGGTCCATAGTGATCTCATGTCATTCCCAACTCCTTTTTTAGGGGATAAGTATGTGCTCACTTTTATTGATGATTTTTCCCAACACACATGGGTCTACTTTTTGAATCCCAAGAGTGAGGTTCTCACCATCTTCAAGACCTTCAAAACATTTGTGGAGAAGTAGTTATGTTTTTCTCTTCGATGGATACACATAGATAATGGGGGAGTATGTCAATTAGGCATTTTAGGATTTTTATAGTGATCATGGTATTATTCATTAGCACATAGTTCCTTACACTCCTCAATATAATGGTGTGAAAGAGAGGAAGAACATGACTCTACAGTAGATGGAAAATTGTATGATTCAATCGAGGTCCATGGCTCCAGCATTTTGGGCCAAAGCTTCCAACTATGCCAACTATACTCAAAACCGTATACGTCACAAGGCAGTGCATAATATGACTTTTGAGGAGGCTTGGTATCATCACAAGCCTAACGTATCCTTCTTCAGAGTATTTAGTAGTGAGGCTTGGGCATTCATTTTGGATGGTCAGTGTAAATCAATGGAGAAGAGTCATGAGTTCATTTTTGTTGGCTATTGTGAGGATGTGAAGGAATACAAATTGTTTGATCCTGACACACAAGAGGTTCATTTTTGTCTTGAGTCCTTCACACAGACAAATCCTTCTTTGAATTCTTCATCATAGCCTACTCAATCTTTTTCAATTGAGGATATTTTGCTCCTTGAGGAAGATTCTGATGATGGTATTGATCCACCTCCTCCTAATCCACCCACTATGCCATGATGGGCTCTTGTTACTCTTGAGGAGGTTGGTACTCTTTTTGGTGATTCCACAAACACTCGCCACACTCGTTCTCAGACTTCAGGAATTAGTCTTTTGAGTCATGCCATTTCGAATGATCCTCAAAAAAATTTAGATGCTTTGGGTATTCTTGAGTGGGATAGTGATATGACTGATGAGTATTATTCTTTGATGAATAATCATACTTGGGATCTTGTACCTCTTCCTAAGGGAAGAAATTTGGTTTGGTGCAAGTGGGTGTATTATACCAAATATGCAGTAGATGGTTCCATTGACAAGTACAAGGCTCATCTTGTTGCAAAGGGGTTTTCACAGGTTGAAGGAATTAACTATTCTGAGACCTTTACTCCTATTGCCAAGATGGATTCTATTCGTCTTGTTCTTTCTATAGCTTCACCACAGGGATGGTCAGTGTATCAGATGGATGTGAAGAGTGCTTTCTTGCATGGGGATCTTCATGAGGAGATCTATATGGAGCAGCCACCAGGTTTTGTGCAAGACTCTTCACTTGTTTACAGGCTTCAACATTCACTGTATGGTCTCAAACATGTCTCTCAGGCTTGGTATGAGAAAATTGATAGTTTCTTGCTTACTTCCAAGTACACTCATTGTCATTTTGATCCTACAGTTTATACTTAGAGACATGGAGAGGATCTTCTCATTCTGTGCTCTATGTGGATGATTTGATTCTCATAGGGAGTTCCACTTCCATGATTTAGAGTACTTAGCGACCATTGATGGAGTGATTTTATATGATCAACCTTGTTATTTTGCATTACTTCCTTGGTCTTCAGGTCCATCAGACTTCTGAGTGGATCTACATTTTCTAGCAGAAGTATGCTCTTGATTTGCTTCAGAGATTTGGCATGGTTGATTGAAAGCCTGCCCCCACTCTATTTCAGTTAGGTGTTGTATTTTCTACCAGTTGCACTACTCCTATAGTTTATCCTACCTTGTATCGACAATTGGTTGGTAGTAGACTGCTATTGCATTATCATCGATAGAGGCTAAGTATTGAGGTGTAGTCCTGGCTAGTTAGAAGGTTTTGTGGCTTCATCAATTGATGATTGAGTCTGGATTCCTTCCACTCAGCCCACTACTCTTTGGTGTGACAACCAGAGTTCCATCCATATCTCTCACAACCTAGAGGAGCATCAGCGTACTAAGCATATTGAGATCCACATGCACTTCATCAGGTAGCTCATCCATAATGGTGTTCTTAGCTTGGAGTATTTGCTTACAAATCATCAGGTTGCCGACATTTTCACTAAACCTTTGGCATTGCCTCGTTATCTTCAAATTGTGATCGATGCTTGGGGTGAAGGAAGTTTTCCTTGGGGGTCTTGATGAGTCCTCTTTCCTTCCTTAGTTTTCTTTGCAGACTTTTCTCTCTTTTGGAGAGGATTTTTCTCCCACAAGGTTTCTCTCCTTTTCTCCACTTATGAGAGTTTGTTTTGTACATTTGTACCTCATAAGGCCTTGTTGTCAAGACCCATATTTTTCATCTTTTGCATTGGATTTTTCCTCCCTAATTTTCACTTAAGGGGTGGGAGGGGGGGTGGGTGTTGGTGTGAATAAATTCTTATACCTAGTTAATTCTTTACTAGGGACTTAGGGGACTTATTCACATGTTAAGTTTACTTAGGATATAAGCTTTCTTCTAGAAGTCTTAGTTGTCTTATCTAGACTTTACATTATCCTAGGTAGTTATGAGTTAGTTGTCTCATGTGATAGGATTAAGACACTTGTCATGATCTTGTCTAATCCTTTCTCTCACCTTACCTTTATAAGCAAGGCATCTCTAGCATATTTTTTATCTTAATAGTATTAATCGCATCTTCATCATATTGTATCATATTGTAATTCTTTTTTGGTGGAATAACATCTTTCATTGTTTCTTCTCTCTATTACATGTGGAGGTTATTTGTTGTTGCAGATTGAAGATCATGGTTGCTCACTTCAATAATTTCATTCTTAGATTTAATTGAGTGATTGAATTGGGTGAATAATTTAATTAAATGTTGAAGTTGATAAATCCTTCATTTTGAATACTCCCCAACCATATACCTAAAAATTTTCATACTGGGAACTTCCTTTGTTCACCATACTTACTACATGCCCACTTCCAAATGGGATCAAGGTGTAACATATATGTAGCTCTAGTTTCTATTATATGTTTGATGTGTTTTTAATTATGGGTATGCGGTCCTTTCTTTGACTACTACCCATAAATAGGAGCATATAATTCAAAAACTATTTAGTTGCCTTGACCAATACTTGTTTAATAAATTGCTCTATATGCCTATTCCTATTATAATATTTTTTTCTTTGAACTATATGACTATAATTCTCTTTTTCCTTTGAGACGATAATTTTTTTTCTCTTTGATAATATGATGATGATCCTATATTCCTTTGAAACTATATGGCAATGATTTTATTTCCTTTAAACTATTTGATGATAATTTTCTCAATACAAACTACCACAAGTTTATCTCATTTCTTACTATTAATATTTCATTAATTTGTTATTTGAAGAAGATTACCCATTCCTCGTATTTAATTTCTCAATATATCCCTTATTATTCCCCAACAATTTAAAAGGACAATGTCATAAATGTCATTGTTGCAACTATATTAAGCAATAAGTGTTGTAGTTGAAGTGTGGTGACATTACCTATAAATATGAACCCAAGGCAGTATTGATATTAAATGTTGTGAGGTTTTGGTTTTCATATCATATTTAAGTAGTTTAAATAAAACTTGAATTGGAATTCCTATAACTACAAATAAAAGGGCATAACTTTCTTGTTTTTATGTTGTACAAAAATGACACAAGCCAAGAACTTGAACTCATAAGGATCTTTATTAGCCAAAAAATAAAACCCCAATGAATAAATAAACTCCATGTATAAATTCCCATACTCACATGGGTCTACACATGCTAAGAAAAATAAAAGGAATGCAAGGGAAATATCTACTTGAGATGGTAAAAGCTTTAACCTCTCATTACACACACGATTGTCAACAAGTAAATAATCACAATTAGGCTAAATACATGATTATTTCTATAAGTAACATAAATAAATTATTCTTTCTAATCAATTTTATATCACATATTTAAAGAAGAGAATATTATTACACAAACCATATACATTCAACTCCACAATTGAGTAATGTTAAAATAAATGATAAGAGTTCACACCACAAATGTGGATAGAATACAAAGAGTTTATACCACAAAAGTGGGTAGATTACAATCCAAAGGCTAACTATCATTTATCATATTTCCAAGATCACTTAAGGAATCAAATTTATTAGATTATAGATTTCTAATAAGATTACAAGATGATAATTTACCATGTCCACAAGGTCATGAAACCCTTGTATACTCTTCAATTTTCTCTAAAGGATCCATGTGCCCTAATGGTGGTTCAACACCACCCAACCATGTGAAACCCTTAGGACCACACCTCTAAACTTGGTGATAACTAACTAGATAATCCAACAACACTCATGCCAAACAAGTGATTAAATAACACATACCAATCATAGCTCATATATAGAGTTTCTAAGCATAACATGTTGAGCAATAAGGTAAAAATACTACAATAAAAATTCTCATAGTGTATACAAATCTAAAATTAATCTCTTAATAATCAAATTACCATAAAATATAATGTGTGAAAATATAAATCAATAATAATTAAAAATTAAAAAAACTATAGTAGCTCAAGATTTATGTGGAGAAAATATTATAGAAAGAAAATCTACTTGAGAAAGAGGACAATAATATATTAAGCTTCAATGAACATGGATACACTATCAACACATTTCCTCTTTGTACTCTGCCAAAATTTTGACCACTTGTGTACCTATAAAGTAGATCTCAAACTACTATTTTATACCTCCAATATATAGGAAAAGAGAGAACCAAAAACCATAAATGGTTTCACCAAAATAATGGATACCAAAACCATGGTATCATGCAAAAAATTTACACCCACCGTGGAGAGCATATTTCAAGAATAATAAATAAAATCAATGACTTCACTTGGACATCACATGGGCTCAATTAATGAATCCTTAAATAGAAAACATAACCACAAAGGAATCTTTGACTCATAAATCATTTACATATTGCATCCTCAAGTGTAGCTTTGGAGTCTACTAACTCATGCGGATCCAAATCATTACACCAAGATTCTTCACTCCTTCCTATAACATCTAGAATTGGAGATATGCCTTAAATGAGTCTATATTCAAATGTAACCATCATTGTAGTACTCCACCTTCCTTGTGAATGCATATGAAAACTAATACCAAGATTCTAGGAGAATATAAATTGTAAATTATTTCTCTAGTTACACCCTAGGAATCCAACTACACCTTTCATGAGTGTTGAAAATGTTGCAAGTATGAAGGTGTTGTCATAGATTTTGACTAATTTCTATTTCCATTGATGTCAACTATGTATATGGAAGTTGGTTATTGGTTCTATATGTCGAGGTATTGATAAAATTGTAATAAAGAAGGTTTGTAGTTTGTGCATGTATTGTTGAGATGTTGAAGAAGTGTTGTGAGTACATGGAGTTATCCTTATGTTGCTATGTTTGGAAGGGTGTTAGAGTGAAGTAATATGTTGAACTGATGTCTCTAGTACTTGATCTCCAAGTTCTTTTGATAAAATTTAAAAACTAGGGAAAGCAGTGCTATGCAAGTATTGAGTGTATGCTCTAGTTGTGCTCCACATTTCTTCTAGGTTGATGCTATGCTTGTGCAGATCTGAGGTATTAGTCATGGCTATTGATAGTTTCCATATCAATAATTTGGGCATCTAGATCATCATACAGTGCGAGATATTTTCACAAGTATGTGTATTGCACATTTCAATGTGTCTGGTTGTGGTTTGGGAGAAATGTAATTGCTCCGCATTTCTCCACATTTTGGTTTAAGGACTTGTGGTTATGAGAATAAGTTGATAAGTTTGCATTCTTTATTTGATCAAGAGGAATTGATATTTTGAGTTGTTATTGATGAGTTTCTGAGTTACAGTGTATTACAGTGGTTGACAGGGTTATTCAAATGTACAATATGATCATACTTTTCAAGTGGAGTTTTTTGCGAAGCTTCTAGATGAATTTACATGTGTTCATTACATACTCAAGATTGTGTTCAAGTGAAGTTTGTTTTCTGGAAAGATTGGACTGAGTTAAGGATATGTGTGCTTAATTGTTTTATGTGTTTGCACGGGTGTTAGACGACCTTATGTTAAACACTACTGTCAAAATTTATAGAAGTGTATTGAGGAGTGTTGGGACTCATTTAGGTCCTCATTAAGAATGTGTTTGGGTCACCCTCATTCTCTTCCGCCACAAGAATTATTTTGCGTCGACCTAATTTGAATTTGTAAATATAAATTGTGTGTGGCCGACCTTGGAAGGGTTTCAAGGTTGAAGATGATATAAGTATGAGTTGATATGTTTGTGAGAGATATAGAGAGATGTGAGATATGTGTGTGTGATGCAAGTTTGAGTAGATTGATGCAAATTTCAAAGTTTTGTGTTCTTGAAGGCAATGAGCTGAAGGTGTACTCTATCTTTCAAGCATGTCTGCAAAAGTGTGAGAAAATTGTGGTGGAATCTCTGTTGTGTTGAGATAGTTTTCTCTTTGTAACAAATCTCTTCTATATTCTTTGTAATTTTGTGGTCGTAAGCCCTCATTGGATAGTGTCTCTTGTCTTGGCAGTGAGCCTTTCTGGCAATGAGCCTCTGTATTCAGTTTTGGAATTCTTTATATTATGAGCTAACCCTCATCATGGTTTTTCCCTCATTAGGTTTTCCACGTAAATTTGGTGTTCTTATGTGCATGGTTTATTATTCTTTTGTTTCTGCATTTAATGATTAAACACATTAGAAGAATACAAGTTTTGTGAATGCTTATTGATCTAACTTCAAGTGAGAGTTTTAATTGTTAAAGTTGCTACAACTGATTCACCCCCCTCTCAGTTGTCTTGTTCAAAAATTGGTATCAGAGTGAGGTTCCTTGGAGAAGATCTTAACTTCTTAAGGAAGGTCTGAGATGGCGAACAAGATCACTATTGAGTGTCCTAGGTTTGATGGCACTTACTATGCATTTTGGAAGACAAAGATGGAAGGCTTTCTGGCATATTGTGGATATGAGATTGAAAATTCCATTCAGAACCAATATGTTTCTCCTGCAAATGGTCCAAGTATTGTTGATGAGATCAAAGCGTATGAAATAAACAATAAGGAAAGGTTTATTATTGTAAATATTCTTTCACATTTTGAATTAATTAAAGTTGTGAATCTGAAGACTGCTAAAGAATTTTGGGATAAGTTGGAAAAGATGTATGAAGGAGATGAAAAAGTTAAACAAGAAAAGTTGCAGAACTTGGAGGCACAATTTGAGATCCTGCGAATGGGTGAAGATGAGAACATTAAATCCTACATGTAGAGAGTAGATGAGCTGGTAGGTGGAATGAGAGGACTTGGTGCACAAATAGATGAATCCAAGATAGTGAAGAAGGTACTTAGAACTCTCCCTAATAAATATAGTGAAAAGGTATTTGTTATAGAGGAAATTGAAGATTATAATACTTATACTAAAGATTAGTTGATTGGTACTCTAACTTGATTTGAAATAAGAAAGCTTGGTTTGAAAAATGGAACGAAGAAAAAAAATGCTTTCGAGGCTACAAAAGTGGAAGATCCAGATGAAAAAAATCTTGATGAAGTGGAAGGAAATTTTGTAAAAAGAATGAAAAAGGGCTTTGGTAAGTATCAAGGTAAATTACCTTTCAAATGTTTTAGTTGTGGAGGAATAGGTCATTATGCTTCAAGATGTCCAAAAAGAGTTGAAAGAAATAAACATAGAGAAGGTAAAGAGAATAAAGGAAAGATGATCAAAAGAGCATATTATGTCAATGAAGATGTTGGCATTTCTGATGATGAGTCTAATTATGGAGATTTTGATCATAATGAATGCTTGCTCCTAGATTTAAAAGATGAATCTACTCTTGAAAGATGTCAAAAGGAATGTACTCCAAAGAAAATTGAAGATACTGTGGTCTCTTTTCTTCATGCAAAACAAGAAAAGAACTACTGGGTTGTTGATAGTGGCTGCTCAAATCGCATGACTAGTGAAAAAAGTAAATTTGTTAAACTTAAAAAATATGATGGAGGCTTAGTTAAGTTTGGAGATGATTTAGGTGCTAGAATTGTGGGATAGGTTTAATCAATTTTGATGGCAAGCATAATATTGATGATGTTTACTATGTTAAGGGTTTGATACATAATCTCTTGAGTATTGGACACGTGTGATGAGGTAAAAATAACCTCATCAATATAATGGAATCAATACTTAACCTTACACCTTTCAGCCAACCTTACCCTATCAATTAATGATCTTTAGGATAAGTAATTGCTTTCTTGAAATTAGTCAAAATAAGCTAATTCATACTAACTTAATGGTTTAGTTCTTGAGTATTCCACAGGTCAACTTCCACCATTGGTTACCATTCCAGTCAAAGAGGTTTTAACATAGATTTCAACACAGTTGAATACAAGTGAATGGGGGCCAGAACTTCATGAGCATACATTATGGACCGAGTTTTCATAAGTTTCTATTATTTTCAGTTCTAAAGATTTTATGGCTTGTGTCGAGATTATTTAATATTTCATGTCATGGGCTTTAAAGTCTATTAGTTGTTGACAATCAGTTGAAGACTTTATCAACTAAAAATTAGGATTTTGTTAGCCACTTTCATATAAATATGTAACTGTTGAAAATGATGAATACAAAAGAATATCGTTATGCTGCCAATATGTTTTCTAAGTTATAATTTTCATATGAATAAAATGAGTTTTTCCCGCCACTTTTAGAGTTACTGAATGATGTTAACAAAGTTCTTTGAATGAGATAATTTGGAGCTATAGTGCATGTGATTTGGGATAGGCGTAGAAGCACCCGAGATTTTCCCACTCGAGGGTTATAGATTAGATAGATAAGTATTTTATTTCTAATTTTGTACTTTCCTTTAGCAGATAATAATCAAAATTGGAACTTATTTGCATATGTGTAATTCTGTTGAAATCAATCCTACAGGTTGCAGCTGAGTCTATAGTCTTTGAATTTAGTGTCTGAAGTTCCAGAGCATTTTCTTTCAGTTGTTTCAGATTGTTAAATCATTTTATGCTAGTTGTTTTAGATTGTTATCTTTTGATTAGATCAATGTTTCCTAGTTTCTTTACCAGTTTTACTTCTTCAACAATCTATACATTTCTTAGTTTAATCATTTTCATGCTTTCTAGTTTAGTGGTTATACTTTTTAGAGGCGTAGTTTTCTACTTTCTAGTGTAGTTATTTCAAGCTTTCTAGATAGATGATTTCCTGCTTTCTAAGTTTAGTGGCTTCTTAGTTTAGAGTTTTATTTCAATTGTTTGGTATTTAGAGAACCTGAGAGAGATAGTCAAGATGTCTTCTATTGCATACAACCTTTGGACACTACCCGGTCAATATATTAAAATGTGTTTATTAACTAAAGTGTTAGGACCTGACGACAACCTATCACTTTTTGGCGTCATTGTCGGGGATAGCCTTCTTTTTCTAGTGTTGGTAGGAGATTCCTTGAGTACCTCTTTTAGGCACAAAAATAGTCCTTTGGATTCGTTTCTGCATGGTTAGGAAATGAGGCCCCCGCGGAAGATTCATACCAAAAACCCCCCCAATCGACATACCAACTACAAGTAGGGAGGAAGGAAACTCAGATCAAGAACTTACGAAGGAATTGACCAAACAGGGTCAACCTGAGACCTTACCACAGACCCCAGAAAGAGAACACATAGTTGTAGAGGAGCATATTCCTTTGCAAACTCCAGGACCTCACCCGACTGAGTGAATTTTGGAAGAGGATTGCATCCCCTTCAACATCATGGGTAATCGTAGAAATGCCGCCAACAACAATAATAACCCTCCACCACCACACACATTCACTTATCCTATTACTATTGACACAAATGATGATACAACAATGAAAAATATCTCATCGGCCTTCTTTCCAACCTTTCGAGGTTTGTCCACTGAGGACCCTGATCATTTTCTATTTGAGTTTAAACTCTTGTGTCAGACATATGACTACAAGAATGATAATAAAAAACTAAAGCTTTTCCCTTCCACTCTGAAAGACTCAGCCATGCGTTGGTTTATGGGATTAGCTTCTTAGTCAATACCTCCTGGGATGAAATGGAGTCTACCTTTTTGGAGAAGTGCCAAAGTTACTGTGTTAGCAATCAGAAAAAACTATTCCAAATAAGGCAAAATGAGGATGAAAGTCTAGAGGATTACCTAGATAGGTTTATCTTCTAATCTAAATGTTGTGGTGGAGAAGTCATAAATCTTGATATTCTGAAGACCCTATTCCTTAAAGGTCTCGATGACGAAGCTTGAAGGAGCTTGGATTTAATGGGAAAAGGAGACGTGTCCCAACTAGGACTGGACAATATCATGGAATTGTGTTAGAATTTCTCTCAAACTCAAGGAGTTATTTGGAAGTCCACACTCTTAAGAGGTTCCAATGAAATAGGAAAACTACGTGAAGAGCTAGCCAACTTCAAGACTAACATCCTAGTTCAATTAAACACCATGTTAAATGGCATATAGGATAAAATGTGAAATCTTGAAACTTTGTCCATTTACTGCCCCAGGTGTCGAAACAAACATTTCCTAAGGGAATTCCCTTTGGACAAAGTTGACAAAATTGACGTTTGTCAAGTATGTGACAAAAATAACCCCACTGATCAGTGTGAGCTTTTGAATGCCATCAAGAATTCCAAGAAAAGAACACCCCCAGTTGAGGAAGAATTTAATGTTGTAAATCAAAGAACTAGAGGAAATTTTTCCTATGGCCAGAATTCAAACTCTAATTGGAGACCTCAACCTAACTAGAACAATAATCAATGGGCAACACCTTGGCCTCAAGCACCACCTCTTGTATCAACTAATTGGGGAACTTATCCTTGGGGACCACCTGAATGGGAAAATCAATCTTGGGGCAATCCTCAGTGACCTAACCAACCTCAACAGCAGTGGTACCCTCAGAATCCCATTCCTCAATGGAATCAACCTCAACATCAGTTTTATACTGGTCCTAGAAGGATGCCTACTCAATAATAAAATATTTTACCACCTCCCCAGAATACTAAAAAAACCAAACAAGTTAACCAACCACCACTTCCGGTGCAACCTATTTCAAACCCAAAGAACAATCACCCAAATACTCTAGTGTATGCCACCGAACATGAAAATATCACTGGACTTAACACAATACACTGTGGAAACTTACAATTAAGGTCTAGAAAAACACTTATGCAACTGACTATTGAGGAAATTCTAGATGAACCTGTTAAAAATTATGCTGAGAAAACCACAACAACGCCTAAATACATAGAACCATCCCTAGAAGATACTCAAAACAAGCCCGAACTATCATCTTCAGTTGGAGCTTCTAACCTACCTCGGGAGGAGGGGGGTCAGTCTCCAACTAAACTTTTGAAGGACCTCATTCCTAAGGACAAAATCAAAGCACCTTTTTCGGAGTGTCTGAAACTAATCACTGTGAAAGATACTCTAGAAATGACCATATCTACTAAAACTGCATTGATACAAGAAATTAAACAGTTGCAGATTGAAGTCCCTTTGCTACAAGTGATTAAGGAGATTCCTGAGTTAAACCAGCTGATCAAACAATTGTATATCAGAACTCCAAGGAGAAAACCAAAACAAATAAATGTTGTCCACATAAATGGTTATCTATCTGACTTGTTGGATGGGACAACCACTGCTCTGAAATATGACGATCCAAGTAGTCCACTTATAATAGTAACAATTAATGAAGTAGCAATACCAAATGCTTCGATGGTCCTTGGAGCAGCCATTAACGTAATGACTGTCGATGTGATAGAAAAATTGGGACTTACTAATATACATCCCACAACTATAGTCTTGCAGATGGAAAATCAATCCATAGCTATTCCCAAGGGTGTCATTGAAAATGTTCTTGTTAAGGTGGTGGATGGGAATATCCAGTAGATTTTCAAATAATTGAGTCCCTTACACCTAAAGATAGTTATCCAATAATTCTTGGACGATCATGGATGGCTACTGTTGCATCCAAAATTGACTATAGAAAGGGAGGAATGACCATTTCACATGGACCTAATAGCAAACATTTGCTTTTATACCCTCCTTCCAATCCTACCGAACACAATAAAGTGTGGATTGATGAACCAGAAAGTCCCAATGGACAGGAAAATATGGCTTCACTAACCATGGTAGTCATCAAACAACATGGTGAAGAATTAGAGGAAAAATTAGAAAATAACATGGAAAGTCTTACTATGGATGTGAGTGATGAAGAGATGATGAATGTAGAAGAATTCCTAGGACACCCAATCAACATAGATCACACATGATTTGATAATGCCAGTTTCAAGGGATTGCCCTGTCCTTTGACAAATTTAGTTCCAAAAACGCACAAATTCTTTGCAGACGTTGTCAGGCTTCATAAGACCATACCTCATAGTTGTCCTCTTAACACCCTGATAAGGCCCATGTATACTATCACATCCAACCATCTAGGAGTTAAAACCATTATGTTGCTGCCAGGAAAAACTTTGAACATTAATAGTTGGTTGACTGAGCCAAAAGAACACAAATTGTTTGACACCCTGGTGAATAGATCTAAAGCTTTTGCTTGTGACTATACATATATGAGAGGAATACACCCTAGTGCATGTACTCATCATATCTATACTAAGGATGTTCAACCTATTTTCCAACCACAACGAAGACTCAATCATGCTTTAAAAGATATTGTTAAAACTGAAATTGAGAAACTTCTACAAGTAGGGTTTATCTACCTGATTTATGATAGCAAATGGGTGTCACCTTTGGTTGTGGTTCTGAAGAAGAATGGAAAGTGGAGAGTGTGTGTAGACTATAGGGAACTTAATAAAGCAACACACAAAGATTATTTCCCTCTACCATGTGTAGACTAGGTGTTGGATAACTTGGCTAGGAGGAAATATTTTTTTCATTTTTAAATGGATTTAGTGGTTACAACCAGATACAAGTAGTAGCAGAAGACTAGGATAAGACGACCTTTACTTTCCCTTGGGGGACATTTGCATATTGGGTTCTTCCCTTTGGGCTATGTAATACTCTTGCAATGTTCTAGAGAGCTATCCTGGCTATATTTGTTGAGTTGGTGAATGACTTTTTAGAAGTTTATATGGATGACTTCATTGTATATGGTTCAACCTTTGATGAGGCCCTCAAAAATCTAGATAATGTTTTGAAGCGATGTGAGGATCATCATTTGTCCCTAAGCCATGAGAAATGTTTGATAATGGTGGAACAAGGAATAGTGTTGGGACATCATATTTCAGTTGAAGGGATTAAGGTTGACCCTAAGAAAATCGAAGTAATACAACAACTCGAGACCCTAAAATCCCAGACTGATGTCAGAATTTTCTTAGGGAATGTTGGATACTATCAAAGATTCATAGAAAATTTTAGCAAAATAGTAGCCCCTATGTTTTCTCTTCTCCAGAAGAACGTAGAGTTCATCTAGACACCTGAGTGTCAGTCATCATTTGAAATCATCTTCGTGGACCTAATTAGAACCTTCCATTCCATATCTATGATGATGCATTGGATGATGCCATTGGAGTAGTTCTAGGACAAGAAGATGAGAATAGGGAAAAATATGCCATAAATTTCATCAGGAAGAATTTGACACCAACAAAAAAGAATTATATCACAACGGAGAAAGGATTCTTGGCTGTAGTTCATGCAATTAATAAATTTTGACATTATATCATGAGATACAAAGTCACAGTGTATACAAATCACTCAGCCATCAAGTACCTCATGAATAAACATGTAGTAAATGCAAGGATAATTAGGTGGTTGCTTCTTTTCTAGGAATTCAACATGGCAATTATTGACAAACTAGGGAAGTCCAATGTAGTTGTAGATTTCCTATCTCGGATTAAATGTGATGGCGATTGTGCTCCGGTACAGGATGAGTTCCCAGATGAAAATATGTTTGTCATCTCTACTAAATCCCCTTGGTTTGTCGATATTGAAAACTACTTGGCCACTACAGAAGTACCACCTAATTTTTCATCAAAATAGAAGAAACGCCTTGTTAGAGAAAGTGACCTTTTCAAATGGATTAATGGGATCTTATTTCGATGTGGACTTGATATGGTTCTATGACATTATGTTAGAGAAGATGAGACCTATAGTATCCTTAGATCCTGTCATGATGATCCTTCTGGAGGGCATTATTCTTCTAAAAGGACAACTCACAAGATTTTGGGAGCCAGATACTACTGGCCTTCTATGCATAAGGACATCAGGAAATATGTCCGCAGATGTGATGAATGTCAAAGGGTAGGAAGACCAACTACATCTAATGAAATTCCCTTGCAGTCTCAGGTAGTCCTTGAACCATTTGAAAACTAGGGATTGGATTTTATCGGCCCTCTAGACCCTCCTTCACAAGGAAAAGAGTGCATTTTGGTTTGTATTGACTACCTGACAAAGTGGGCAGAAGTGCAAGCCCTACATGTTGCTAGGGAGGAACAAGTAGTTGATTTCCTCTATAATAAAATTTTCCTCAGATTTGGAGCTCCTGGGACAATCGTCATAGACCAGGGTCCCCATTTTATGTCCAAAGTTTTGTTAGCCTTCACAGATCATTTCCCAGTGAGTCACAAGATGTCCTCACCCTACCACCCTTAGGTGAACAGACAGGTCGAAGTCACTAACATGGAGTTGGAAAACATTTTAAAAAATTGGTTTCATCAGGAAGAAAAGACTGGGCTAGGAAACTATCTGAAACCGTTTGGGCTTATAACACCACTTGGAAATCAACCACTAGCTATAGTCCATACGAGTTAGTTTTTGGGAAGAATCCCCTTTTGCCCATTGAATTTGAACTCCAAACTCTTAAGCCAGCCATGGAGTTGGGTATAGATCTTAAACGAGCCAAAATCGAGAGAGTTTTACAGCTTAGTGAATTGGATGAACTTCATTTGGATGTCGTCCATCAAACTAAGCTGGTCTAACAACAACACAAGGTCTGGCATGATAAACATATCAAGGAGAAAGAATTCCATAATGGGGATTGGGCATTATTGTTTGACTCCAGATTCAAGGATCATCAAGGAAAACTCAGAACGCATTGGCTTGAACCATATGAAATTTCAGAGGTATTTGCCAATGGTTTGGTCCAGCTGAAACCCATTGATAGTGATACCCGAACTCTTCTAGTTAATGGACAATGATTACGCGTCTACCATAATCCTATTGATAAAGAAGAATTTATGAAAATGGTAGAAATGTAGGGAGAAATCCAGTGCATTAAATCTACTATGGCAGATTCAATATAGTTTTTCCCTTAATAAACCACATATTAAAAAAAAAAAAAGAGGTGTGTGAATTTACAGAATAATTCTTTCAATTTCTTCATCAACTTCACCAATTGGATTTGACTAAATTTTGTCTATATTTTACAGGACTTCATCTCTTTGGTAAACAAAAATTGCATCGCACCCAGCTCCGATGCTCCAGAACTTGTTGGTTCAGTTGTTGCGATGCTCTAAAACTTGTACAACTGACTTGTCCTGCAACTCACTCTGATCTTGCATTTTGATGCATCACTCAACAATGCTTCAAAAAACCAAAGGCCAAAATATCACATTCTTCTTCTTCCCTTCGGCGACATCTTTCAACGATGCTCCAAAATTCTACTGTTTCTTCTTTCTAGCTGCATCTGTTGATGATGCTCCAAAAAAATTTGGTTGCTGCTCTGGCTGCATCTTTCGATGATGCTCCAGAAGTTTTTGGTTGCTACTCTAGCTACATCTTTTGATGATGCTCCAAAAAAATTTGGTTGTTGCTCCGGCTACATCTTTCAACGATGCTCCATAAATATTTGGTCACTATTTTGGCTGCATCTTTCAACGATGCTCTGGAATCCTCCATCTTGTTGTTGCATTTCGATGAAATCCCCCACGATGCTCCGAAACTTTCTCTTCTTCCACCCCAGCTGCATTTTTTGGCAATGCCGCAGATTTTTGTAAGCTTTTCTTTTTTTAGTATTTCAATTTTTCCTAAGTTTTGCGCATGCCCACCACTTGATTTTCTACCACCTCGAGATATTCTCTCTAATAATCACTCTGCCATATCATATCAAATCTTCCTGTAATAAATGAAATTATTATGACACTCCTTTTTGTCATAATAATTTTCTCGTCATTTAAAACCATCCCATCCATGTCATTATTATCCACCGCTACCCTCGCCAAATCATGTAACTATCCAATTACGTTAGTGCAAGTGAGTGATGTTCTATTTAATGACAAGACAAGGTGTGTACAAATTTATTTATTTAAAGCTAGTAATATTTTGAATAAAGATTAATTAATTGGCATGAACCATTCCTTCTCACCATTTTGAAACTTGTTCCATCGCACGATTGCTAGAAGTACGGTAATGGTTGCGTAATTTCTCATGAAAATTTGTCATAATTACATAATAAGGTAACAAGCAAGGTGATTAATTCATCTTTCATTGGTTATATCGAATTGAGTCTCTTTTTTAGCTGTAATTCAACAAGGAAAATATTGTAGAGTTCCACAAAATTTGGCAGAGTGGCAAGGAAAGAAAGAAAAAAATGGGAGGAGCCAAGAAAAATTCTGAACCAGCTTCAGCAGCTCAATTGTTGGCATTGAGCAATATTGTGGGTCTATTTCAAAGGGTTGGGTGGTTGGAATTCATGAAAATTTTTGAGGGGTATACAGAGAAATTGGTAAAAGAGTTCATCAAGAATTTTGCAGATAGACAGACCATGGTGTGTGGCAAGTGATTCCAGGTAAGTCCAAAAATCATTGCTCGTCTTTCTGGTCTTGAAAATAGAGGAATTGATTTGAATGAAACTGCCAATGTTACCTATCAAAGACTGGTAGAATTATTTCATAGGGAGGGGGAGCCTCAACCTATAATCATCATAAGTACCAGGGGACAGAATAAAGGTTTCCATAAAATGTCTATTCTAGAACCCTGGAGAACTATTGTAGCCTAGATAATCAAATATTTCACTTGTGAAGAACAAATAACTACGGTAGTGGGACCCCTTTTTGCTTGCTAATTCATTTGTGCCATGGCATTGAGGACCCTTCTCTTAGAGTTAACTTACTAGCCTTTTGTGTCATTCAATTATCTCCATGATGGAAAAATACAAAGTTGGGATAGGGCCCCTCAAACATCACGACCTTATACAGTTAATATGCAAGTATCATTTTGGCAAAAAGCCAGAAAAGAAGTGGCACAAGTTCCTACAAAAATTTGAAAAAGGAGTCTAGAAGACCACTTGAGGAGGGCGATTCCTCTAAATGAAAAGAGCAATCTTTTGAGGAACCCTCCTCTAAGGTCATAGGTGCTCTTGAATCCCAATAGACCTCAATGACTCCTAGTGGCGATGTGCCAGAAACCTTGCTGGATGAGTTAGAAACCCCAGGACAGTTAGGGGATGTGGAAATTGTGAACTCTAGAGAATAAGAACCTCCTCATAAGAGGAAGAAGCGGAATAAAGTTACTTTTCAAACAACCCCTCCTCTATGGAGAAGTAAGAGGTTGTCTGCAAGATCCAGTGAAACCAGATCCCATGACATAGGAATTACTTCCAAAAATAAAAAGGTTAGGACTCAAACAAGGGTAGTGGAAACTGAAAGACGACCTAGTAGTGAAGAAATAATTGAAATAGAGAAGCAGGTTGATCAATCCCCTAAGGAGCAGGAGGAATAAAAAGCACAGTCGCCACACTCTGTGGAGATTGAAGATGAGCCTATGAGGGGACTTTCTCCATTTCTTGACAGAATTGAAAATGTACCTAACCTTTAGGAAAATGCACCTCATACTGACATGGAAATTCCCAATCCCTCCTTCTCTATGGACACATGGGATTCAGAATCTAGGAAGAAAGAGGAGGAATTGGAGAAATTAAAAGTAGAAATTGAAGAATTAAATCCAGGTTACAAAGTAATGAAGAACAGATCGCTCAACAACAAGAAGAAATTGAGGCACATGCTACAATTGTAAATAAAAGGGATCAAGAAATTGCAAAACTGACACTGCAGATGGAACAAAAAGACAGACTCATTGAACAGTTACAGTTCCAAATCTAGCAATGGAACCAGCAAAGCATGTAGCACATGGTTGATTTGTCTGAAAAAGATAAGCATAGTCAAGGTTTCAAAAATAATTTTATGCAATTATTTAATTCTTTTGAAGAAGAAAGAAATAGGCAGGAAATTGAGTTGAAGGCTTCTTTGAGTAAGATTGTGGAATTAGAGCAGGATTTGCAAGAGATTGACACTATGCCAATAATGGAATCTAGGGATACACAAATTGAACTTATTGTTTTAGAATGGTTCCAGGTATGCATCCCTTCAGTATTAATAAAATGGATAGAGCGATGCTATCTTCTAAGGGATGTGGAATTTGAAAATAATAGGTTGAAAAAGGAGTTGGTATTGTTAAAGGAATTATTTCACAAAGCATATAGAGGTAAACAGGATGCTTGTGAAATTGGTGAATTACTATTAGCTTGTAGAAGACCATCTAGGTTGTACTCTATGTTCCTCAATGAACAACTCCTAAGATGGAAATTACTGAGAATTCGCCATAATCAGCCACATGATCCTGATGATAAAGAATTTGTGAAGATATTTGTTGAATCAACTCCTAAACAACAAGATTTATTATGTGAATTCTTTGTCCATAATCTGCTCCTAGAAGAATATATAGATTTCTTTGTTAATTTCTTTGTGGGAGAAGTCCAATTAAGATCATTCATGTCCACAATGCGCAATCAGCTTCACTAGCAAGATTGGTCAAGAGAATATACACAAGCAGAGAAAAATGTTGGGTTGCAAATGAGATACCCCCCATAGAAATCCATTCTATTTTAAGGCACAGTTTCTGGGTGTTCGAATTAGAGAAGAGGTACAAGGCAAGTACAATAATAACCTTTGGTTGTGCTATGATCACTTTCAGAATCAAGGACTAAAGTTGATAGGGAAAGATTGGCATGCATGTGAAGAACTGTTTACCCCTCTTCCTATGTATCTCATGAATAGGGAACTAATCTCGCCCCTTAATATTAGATGGTCCTACAGAAGGGCAGTAGCCTTGGCCAAAATCCTTGAAGAATTGAAGGTTAATTGGATTGGTATGAGGTATAGACCTCCTCTCCTTCTTTCACCACCTCCTTCAGCATATACCAATCTAGATGGCGCAGCCATGGTAGGAGGGTCCTCAAGGAGAACAATCTGGACCGTGCAGCAAGAGTAACACATGAAAGCAACACAAAATATGGAGGCAAATGTAGATTAAAATATTCTCATTAACATAAATCTTAGTTACATTCAACTAACAACATCTGGGCTTACAGATTCGGCTCACAGGCCTGATAAAACATGCTCAAGATACAACATTCTATCATGCTCCTATATGTGAGTTAAATATTACAAATCAAATCTATCTCAATCTACTCAATCAACTACTGCCCTTCTAATGATCGATTACAAGCTTTATATCCTATCCGCAATTCTGGAAACATCTGCGTCCAAAGATCATTACATTCTCCAATGAAAGAAAATATAACGTGCGCATGAATAGGTCGGCCTCAAATTTGAATTATTCTTCAATAGGTGAAAAAGATGAAATGTGAACCTATAATGAAGGTCAGGGACACTCCATGGAATAATTAAAATCACACCGTTAAGATCCACAAGTCACGGGGACAATCCACAACAATCTAACTGGCTGAAAAGTTTGAAATTATTCCTGTGTCGGTTCAAGAAACTGCCATTTGAAAGTGATAACTTGCCAAAAAAATATCCAATCACACTCAAATCTTGGAACAAGAAAAATGAACATGTCAAAAATGTACATAAATATCCACAAGGTCTGGTGAGCAAAGATGATGAATCCACCAACATGAACTGAGCAAGAAAAGAACAAGAACAAAAAGTTGAAAGAAAATATTTTTGGTTGATGCAAGATTTCCAGAACCAAGGATGCTCCTGCATCAGACATCCGGGTTAATGAAAAGTGAGTCCCTCACTTTTTTGGGGCTAAAGGAAAACCAATATGGTCTACCTCAGCCTAAGAAATCCAAGAAGAATCCTCCACTGGTCTACGCTTCCACTTCACAAGATATTCTTTGTACTGTCTTCCATGAGTCTTCCTCCCATCTCTTACATCCAAAATCTCTTCAATCATCTAACTGTTGTTTAGGAAACTGATTTTCCAATCTTGCTTTACTATCTTCACTGATTCTACTTCATGGTACTGATATAGATCTACAATGTTGAATATAGGTGATATACCCATATCTTCTGGTAGCTCCACTTCATATGCATTTCCTAAATCAAATTTCTTCAAGATCTTACAAGGTCTAAACTTCCTCATCTTTAGCTTGTTGTATGTGCCAACTAGAAATATTTCCTTCCTCAAATATACCATCACTTCATCTCCAACTTCAAGCTCCTTATGTCTCCTCTTTTCATCTGCTTTCTCCTTATACTTCCAATTCATGTCTTTCAACTGTTGTTTCACTTGAGTATGCAACTTCTTCATGTGTTATGCAAATTCTTCTGCTTCTACACTCCTCTTGTCTTCCATACTGATGTATCTCAACTCTGATATACCTCTACTCTGAACTCCTATAACAATCTCAAAAGGTGTCTTTCTTGTACTTCTGTTCACTAAATTGTTGTAAGCAAACTCTGCTTGTGCAAGGACTAAATCCCAACTTCCAGTCCTCTCTCCAACCAAGCATCTCAGCAAATTCCCTAAACTCTTGTTCACTACCTTTGTCTATCCATTAGTTTGTGGGTGAAAAGTAGAAATAAACTTCAAATCTATCTTCAACTTCTTCCAAAGTCTCCTCCAAAAGTAACCAACAAACTTTACATCTCTGTCTAAAACAATACTCCTAGGTAACCCATGCAATCTGACCACTTCTTTGAAAAACAAATCTGTTACATGTACTGCATCGGTTGTCTTCTTACAAGGTATGAAATGTGCCATCTTAGAAAATCTATCTACCACCACAAATACATAATCATTACCTCTTTGTGTCTTTGGTAAACCAAGTATGAAATCCATACTAATATCCTCTCAAGGTCTCTCTGGAACTATCAAAGGCTTATACAACCCAACATTTTGACTACCTCCTTTTGCAACTTGACAAACTCTTCAACTTTGCACAAATCTCCTAACATCCTTATGAATTTGAGGCCAAAAGTAATTCTCACTCACCAATGCTACTGTCTTATCAACTCCAAAGTATCCTAACATTCCTCCACTATGCTTCTCCTTCACCAAGTTATCCCTCATTGACTCCGGGGTATACACAACTGATTACCTCTGAACAACATATCCTCCTGAATGAAATAATCTAACCACTAACTTTTATCCTCCATGACCGGTTCTTTACAAGCTCTCCAAGGTTCTGCAAAATATGGGTCTCCCTCATACAAGTTCTTCAACTCATCAAAGCCTAATACCTCCACTCTCATCCCTGTCATCAAATTCCTTCTCCTACTCAAAGCATCAAAAACTCTATTTGACTTCCCACTCCTATGCTTCAAAGCAAAAGTATAACTCTACAAGAACTCTACCCATCTCATGTGTCTCTGATTCAACTTACCTTGACTGTTCAATTATTGCAATGCTTGATGATCCGTCTACAACACAAACTCCTTAGGCAACAAATAATGTCTCCACTTCTTGAAGACTTGAACTATAGCATAAAATCCCTAATCATACACTGAATATCTTCTCCTAGAATCATTCAAATTCTCACTGAAATAAGCTACAAGTCTCCCTTCTTGACTCAACACTACTCCAATTGCATTTCCACTTGCATCACAGTCTAGAAATACCTTATTGAAATCTGGTAAAGCCAACACAGGCTGCTCAGTCACCTTTTGTTTCAACAACTCAAAACTTCGGTTTGCTCTATACGTCCATCTAAAATCCTTCCTATCCCCTCTCATTGTTTATGTCATAGGGCTGGAAATAGAACTGAAATTCCTAATGAACTTTTGGTAGAAACTAGCCAATCCATGAAATGATCTTACCTCTCCAATGCTATCTAGTGTAGGCAGCTCAATAATTTCTCTTACTTTCTTAGGATCCATCTTCAATCCATCCACAGATATCACAAATCCTAGATATACCAATTCTTCCTTCATGAAACTGCACTTCTTAATGTTTATCAACAACTGCTCTTCCCTCGACCTCTGCAAAACTTGTCTTATATGCAACAAATGTTCTTCCCTACTCTTACTGAAAATTAAGATGTCATCCAAATACATAATCACAAACTTACCCAAGAATTTCCTCAATACCTCATTCATCAACCTCATGAAATTACTCAGTGCATTTTTCAATCCAAAAGGCATCACTAACACTTGATACAATCCTTCATTTGTATTGAATGTTGTTTTCCACTCATCCCCTTCTCTGATTCTAATATGATGATATCCACTCTTCAAATCTATCTTTGTAAATTACTTAGCTCCACTCAAACAATCCATAATGTAATCCATCTGAGGCAAAGGAAACCTATACTTCACCGTGATCTTGTTTATGGCTCAAGAATCTATACACATTCTCCATTCTCCATCCTTTTTAGGTGCTAACACAACAGGTACTGCACATGGACTTAAGCTTTCTCTGATCAAATCCTTCTTCAACAATTCTTGCACTTGTCTATTCAACTCCTCATTCTCTATTGGTGTCATCCGGTGTGCTGCTTTATTAGGAAAACTCGCTCCAAGAATTAGATCCATGCAATGATTAATACTCCTCACAGGTGGCAATCCATCAGGTACATTATCTGAAATGATATCCTCATATTATGTTAGTAGCTCCTTTATCTCTTCCAGGTGTTCTTCTACATGCTTCAATTCTTCAGCCTTCTTAGGAACCAAGGCATAGCACACATTCTCATGTCTCAACCCATCAAGGAATCTCCTTCCATCAACCAAGCAAACCCTAGCATTCGTACAAACTTCAATTGTAGGAACATCTTCCAATGGAAACAAAATATGCTTCATCCCATTAGCAACAATGGTGTATATATTCTTCTTTCCATCATGAATAGCTTGTCTATCATACTGCCAAGGCCTTCCCAACAAAACATGGCATATATCCATAGGCATGATATCACACAAAACTTCATTATGGTAATTTCCTATCTTCAATTTCACCAAACATTGTTCACTTACCAGTATCTTATGCTCATCTTGAATCCAAGCAATTTGATAGGGCTTCTAGTGTTTCAACCTTTCCAACTTTAGTTTAGTCACCATCTCTTCAGAAACCAGGTTCTCAAAACTTCCACTGTCAACAATCACTTTGCAACACTTTCCAGCTACCTTGCATCTTGTCCGAAACAAATTATTTCTCTGCAATGGCTCTTTCTCCAACTCATTTTGACACAATACTCTTCTATTCACCAAAATTTCTCCATCTTTTAGTTTATTAGATGATCCAATATGTTCTTCCTCAACAAATGTTTTCCTTCTATGGTTCTCTATCTTCCTACTTGTCTCTCCCTGATTGCATTCAAATGCTCTATGTCCTCCACCACATTTATAACAAGTTCCCTTGAATACTCTTTTCTCCTGTCCTCTATCACCTCTTCTATAACCTCCTCTTTTGTAAGAGTTACCATCACCTCTCTGGTATGAAATTTCATTCTTACTAACCTCCTTATCCTTGTTCTAGTCTGGAAAAGATCCTCTTCCTCCTCCAGTAAAATTTCTTCCTCTTTGAAATCTTCCACCTCTTCCTCTTTGTCTCTGCTCATGTCTTTTATTCAACTTTTCCTCTGCTTTTAGGGGACACCGATATGCCTCCTCCACACTCACCAACTTGATCAAACTGATTTCATCCTATATAGATGACTGCAAACCATTCACATATCTGGCTACTTGCTTAATCTCATCCTTCGAATGTCTAGATCTGATATTCAACTTATAAAACTCCTCAGTATACTATGTCACACTAGATTCTTTCTGCTTCATATTTTGTAACTTCTTGAACAAACTAATCTGATAATTTGCAGGTATAAACTTTGTCTTCAACTTGTTCACCATATGATCCCATGACTTTATCTTTTCTTTTCCTCTTCTTTGTCTATTTGTTTGCAAATGTTCCCACCAAAGGGATGCATGTCCTCTCAACTTTGTACACGAAAAATTCACCTTCTTATCTTCAATGGTACCTTCAAATTCAAAATACTTTTCCATCTCTGTGATCCAATCTAACAATACATTTGAATCCACCTTACCATTATAATCCACTGGATTTAAATGTGGTCTTGTATTCACTTTAGTTAGGGCTCTTATGAACCTCTCTTCTCCCTAATCAAGGTCAGGTTGCTCATCTCTTCCTCTTTCTTCCTCTACTTCTACTTCTTCATCACTCACATCATCAACTAGTCAACCTCTCCTCTAGGTCATTTCCATTGCATCTAATCTGGCAGTGATTCCTCTCAACATCTCCATCATAGTCGGGTTTGCATTTCCACATGCTCCATTTCCTCTACCATTTCTTCTTCTCACCATCTTTACACAAGTCCTCTACAGCTGCAAGTCGGATCCTCAATCTTCCATCCCACAACAAATCTTCAATAGGACTCTGTGAATTCCAATGACCTCGCATAGATCAAATCTTGCTCTAATACCAATCTGGTATAGCCACGTTAGGAGGGTCCTCAAGGAGAACAATCTAGACCATGCAACAAGAGTAACACAATGAAAGCAACACATAATATGGAGGAAAATACATATGCAAATATTCTCATTAACAAAAAATCTCAGTTACATTCGGTTGGCAACATCCAGGCTTACAAATTCGGCTCACAGGCCTAATAAAACATGCTCAAGATACAACATTCTAACATGCTCCTATATGTGAGTTGACTATTACAAATCAAATCTATCTCAATCTACTCAATCAACTACTACCCTTCTAATGATCGATTACAAGCTTTATTTCCTATCCACAATTCTGGAAACATTTGTGTCAGCCAAAGATCATTACATTCTCCAATGAAAGAAAATATAACGTGCACATGAATAGGTCGGCCTCAAATTTGAATTATTCTTCAATAGGTGAAAAAGATGAAGTGTGGACCTATAATGAAGGTCGGGGACACTCCATGGAACAATTAAAATCACACCGTTAAGATCTGCAAGTCACGAGGACGATCCACAATGATCGAACTGGCTGAAAAGTTTGAAATGATTTCGGTGCCAGTTCAAGAAATTGCAATGAAATCCGGAAGTGATAACTTGTCAGAAAAAGATCCAATCACACTCAAATCTTGGAACAAGGAAAATGAACATGTCGACGATGTACAAAAAGATCCATAGGGTCTGGTGAGCAAAGATGATGAATCCACCAACATGAACTGAGCAAGAACATAACAAGAACAAAAAACTGAAAGAAAATATTTTTGGTTGATGCAAGATTGCAAAGAACCAAGGATGCTCCTGCATCACTAGACCATAGTGATGATAGTTTTACAAGATGGGTACAAAGAGTCACTTTTCATCAAGGATTTCTGAGGGAGCCAGAGGAGCTGGATATAGAGGCAAATGATGTGTATGATCTCAGTGCCAAGTATGAGGAGATGAATAAGGGTAGTGAAGGACAGGGGACACACCAGAGAGTAGGAGGACCTACTCAAGCTTAGGAAGGGGAGGAAATGATGAGGTAAAAATAACCTCATCAATATAATGTACTCAATACTTAACCTTACACCTTTCAACCAACCTTACCCTGCCATAGAAGCTATAGTGCATGTGATCTGAGATAGGCATAGAAGCACCCAAAAGTTGGCCACTCGAGGGTTATAGATTAGATAGATAAGTATTTTATTTCTAATTTTGTACTTTCCTTTAGCAGATAGTAATCAAAATTGGAACTTATTTTCATATGTGTAATTATGTCGAAATCAATCCTGCAAGTTGTAGCTAAATCTATAGTCTTTGAATTTAGTGTCTAAAGTTCCAGATCATTTTCTTTCAGTTGTTTTAGATTGTTAAATTATTTTATGCTAGATGTTTTAGATTGTTATATTTTGATTAGATCAATGTTTCCTAGTTTCTTTACCATTTTTGCTTCTTCAGCAATCTATACATTTCTTAGTTTAATCATTTTCATGCTTTCTAGGTTAGTGGTTATTCTTTTTAGATTCATAGTTTTCTGCTTTATAGTGTAGTTATTTCAAGATTTCTAGATAGATGATTTCCTGCTTTCTAAGTTTAGTGGCTTCTTAGTTTAGAGTTTTATTTTAGTTGTTTGGTATTTAGAGAACCCGGGAGAGATAGTCGAGATGTCTTCTATTGCATACAGCCTTTGGACACTACCCAGTCGATATATTAATGTGTTTGTTAACTAAAGTGTTAGGACTTGATGACGGCCTATCAATGTGTAGCAAGGGATATAATCTTGCATTCAAGGATGAAAAATGTGAAATCAAAAAAGGGTTCAAAACTTTGATTGTTGCAAGCAAGAGCACTGAAGGAAACATCTATCAACTTGAAGGTGTTTATGGACATTTCTTTATGTCTCAGATTAATGACAATTGGTTATGGCACCCAAGGATGTGTCATATGAATTTTGATAATATGGTGAGAATCAGTGCAGTACAAGTTGTGAGAGATTTACCAAGAATTACAAAGCACGTTAATGTTGTTTGCAAGGACTGTTAGTTTGGAAATCAAGCTAGAAACAACTTTAGGTCAAAGGAACAATCTTCTACCAGACTATTGGAATTGACTTATACAAATATTTGTGGTCCTACAAGGGTGAGAATTCTACAAGGTGATAGGTATTTTATGCTTTTGATTGATAATTACTCTAGAATGACATGGGTTACTTTTCTTAGAGAGAAATTTGATGCATTAGAAAAATTCAAGGCATTTAAGGCAATGGTTGAGAATGAAATAGACTTGAAAATAAAAAATTTGAGGTCTGACAAAGGTGGTGAATTCACCTCCATTGAGTTTAACATGTTTTGTGAAGCCCATGGAATTATAAGACAATTGTCTACCCCTAGAACTCCTTAGCATAATGGAGTTGTTGAAAGAAAGAACAAGAAAATTCAAGAAGCTGCGAGAATAATGATAATAGAGGCAGGTCTACCGGAAGTCTACTAGAGTGAAGAAATTCACACTATTTTTTATGTGTTCAAATGATTTCAAGTAAAAGCTAACAACATAAGACCCCTTGTGAGCTATGGCATGGAAAGATTCCTACTGTTAAGTATTTCAAGGTATTTGGAAGCAGATGTTACATCAAGAGAGATGAAGAAAATCTAGGAAATTTTGATGCTAGGTGTGATGAGGGTATTTTCCTTGGATAGTCTACTAGAAGCAAAGCTTACAAATGTTACAATAAAAGGCTAAGAAAGGTTGTAGAAAGCACAAATTCCAAGATTGATGAAGTATTAAATAATTCAATTGAAGTTGATGGATATGTGTTAGATGAACCTGACTGCATAGAAGAAGAAGAAATAGTTGGAGAACAAGAAGCGTAGAATGAAGAAGAAGAGGCTCTGGAAAAAGTTCCTAAAACCCCTAATTATGTGAAAAGAATCATTTAGAAGATCAAATCATTGAAGACAAGAGGAAAGGTGTATTAACAAGAAGCAAAGCTATTGGAGTTGAGGTAAATTATTGCTTACTTTCTAAAGTTGAGCCTAAGAGAGTGAGTGATGCATGTAAAGATGAACATTGGATGAAAGAAATGGAATAGGAACTTATGCAAATTGAGAAAAATCAAACTTGGGAATTGGTTCCTAGACCAACAAATAAGAACATAATTGGAAGTAAGTGGGTTTTCAAAAAAAAACTGAATGAGAATGGAGAAGTGGTAAGAAACAAAGCAAGGCTTGTGTGTAAAGGCTACTCACAAGTGGAAGGTATAGATTTATAGGAGACATTTTCTCTGGTGGCTAGAATGGAAGCTATCAGGATGTTTTTGGAATTTTTTTCTCATAAGGTCTTTAAAGTTTACTAGATGGATGTGAAGTATGCATTTCTGAATGGTGAGTTAGAAGAAGTCTACATGGAACAACCTGAGGTATTCCAGTTGTTAGATCAACCGGATATGGTCTGCAAATTGAAAAAGACTTTATATGGTTTGAAGCAAGCTCCCAGAGCTTGGTATGCAAGATTGGACAAATATTTGATTCAACAAGGTTTCAACAAAGTTACTATAGATAGCAATCTATATTTCAAAATTGAAGATGACAAGATCTTAATAGTAGTTGTGTATGTGGGTTACATTATTTTTGGAGGAAAAAAAATTGTGTAAGATGTTTTATGAAGAAATGCAAAAAGAGTTTGAGATGTCTATGTTTGGTGAGATGAATTTATTCCTTGGACTGCAAATCAATCAAACAAACAAAGGGATTTTCATTTCATAGTCAAAGTATGCAAAAGAAATGTTGAAGAAATTTGGGATGGATGGTTCCAAACCTATATGTACTCCTATGGTAACTGGCTACAAATTGAGTAAGGATGATGATTCACCTAAGGGCTAATCAGAGTAAATACAGATCAATGATTGTTAGACTATTGTATTTAACTACTACCAAACTAGATATCATGCATGTTGTTTCTCTTGTAACTAGATTTCAAGAGGATCCCAAAGAAAAACATGTTACAACTATTAAGAGGATATTTATATATCTAAAAGGCACTCTAGATCATGGCTTATGGTATCTAGGGATACTGAATTTACACTAAGTGCTTATATAGATGTAGATTGGGTAGGTTGTGCGGATGATAGTAAAAGTACAAGTGGTAGTGCATTCTTTGTTGGATGCAGATTGGTGTCATGGTTAAGAAAAAAGCAAGATTCAGTTTCCTTATCCATTGTAGAGGTTGAGTATATTGTTGTAGCATCTTGTTGCACACAAGTTCTGTGGATGAGACAAAAATTGAAGGATATAGAGTAATGTATGATGATCCCATCTCTATTTTCAGTGACAATACAAGTGCAATTAACATTTCAAAGAATCCAGTGATGCACTGAAGGACAAAGCATATATCAATCAAGTATCACTTTTTGAGAGAGAAGGTTATGGAGAATGAAGTAAAGCTTGAGTATATACCTACAAAGGATCAGATTGCTGACACATTTATCTCTGAGAGAAGTTAGGGGTTATTTCCCCTCCTTTCTTGAACTAGATGCATATGGAGATGTATCAGTTTAGTGGATCTATGGATATATCTTTCTTTTGGACTGATGTTTGGTGGCTACCTCTCAAGGGGAGCAGGTAGTGTCATGTGTTGTCATTGTGTACTTAATTGGGTGAACTTCTAAGGGGGAGTATTTAGTGCTAGTATAGATCTTGGTTCAATGTCAAAAGAAGAGAACAATGCAAAACATATTTTGTCTTTTCCATTGATGTTAAAGGGGGAGAGAAAGTATCATGTGAAAAGTTTATTCAAAAATTAGGAAAAGTTGTTCAGCATTGTTGTGTTGTCATTGATGGTTTTTCACATCATTTGTTTCCATCAATGACAATGGGGGAGATTATTGCAAGTATGAAGGTGTTGTCATTGATTTCAACTATGTATATGGAAGCTAGTTATTGGTTATACATGTCGAGGATATTGAGAAAATTGTAATAAAGAAGGTTTACAGTTTGTACATGTATAGTTGAGATGTTGAAGAAGTATTGTGAGTACATGAAGTTATCCTTATGTTGCTATGTTTGGAAGGGTGTTAGAGTGAAGTAATGTGTTGAACTGATGTCTCTAGTACTTGATCCCCAAGTGCTTTTGAGAAAATTTGACAAATAGTAAAAATAGTGTTATGCAGGTATTCAGTGTATGCTCTGTGTTGTGCTCCACATTTCTTCTAGGTTGATGCTATGCTTGTGTAGATCTGAGGTATTGTTCATGGCTATTGATAGTTACCATATCTAGAATTTGGGCTTCTAGATTGTCGTACAGTGCAAGATATTTTCACCAATATGTGTACTGTGCATTTTGGTGTGTCTGGTTGTGGTCTAGGAGAAATGTAATTGCTCCACATTTCTCTGAATTTTAGTTTCAAGACTTGCGGTTCTGAGAATAAGTTGATAAGCCTATAATCTTTCTTTGATCAAGAGGAATTGATATTTTGAGTTTTTGTTGATGAGTTTCTGAGTTACAGTGTATTACAGTGGTTGAAAGGGTTATTCAAATGTACAATATGATCATACTTTTCAAGTGGAGTTTGTTGCAAAGCTTCTGGATGAATTTATATGTGTTCATTACATACTCGAGATTGTGTTCAAGTGAAGTTTGCTATCTAGAAATATTGGACTAAGTTAAGGTTGTGTGTGCTTAATTATTTTATGTGTTTGCACGGGTGTTGGTCGCCCTTGTGTTAAACACTACTGGAAAAATTCATAGAAGCTTATTGAGGATTGTTGGGACTCATTTAGGTCCTCATTAAGAATGTGTTTGGGTCACCCTCATTCTCTTCCATGGTGGGAATTCTTTGGCACTAACCTAATTTGAATTTGTAAATACCAATTGTGTATGGCTGACCTTGGAAGGGTTTCAAGGTTGAAGATGGTATAAGTATGAGTTGAGATGTTTGTGAGAGATATAGAGAGATGTGATAGATGTGTGTGTGATGTGAGTTCAAGCAGATCAGTGCGAATTTCAAAGTGTTGAGTTCTTGAAGGTAGTGAGCTGAAGGTGTACTCTATCTTTCAAGCATGTCTACAAAAGTGTGAGCAAATTGTGGTGGAATCTTTGTTGCATTGAGATAGTTTTCTCTCTGTAACAACTCTCTTCTATATTCTTTGTAATTATGTGGTAGTGAGCCCTCATTGTATAATGTGTCCTATCTTGGTAGTGAGCCTTTCTGGCAATGAGCCTCTATATTCGGTTTTGGAAATTTTCATATTGTGAGCTAGTCCTCACCGTGGTTTTTCCCTCATTGGGTTTTCCACATAAATATGGTGTTCTTATGTGCATGGTTTATTATTCTTTCATTTCTGCATTTAATGATTAAACACATTAGAAGAATAAAGGTGTTTTGAATGCTTATTGATCTAACTTCTGGTGAGAGTTTTAATTGTTAAAGTTTCTACAACTGATTCACCCCCCCTCTCAATTGTCTTGTTCAACAAGAAACACATAATATATATATAGAATTTGTAAGGCTAATGACACCTTAATCTTGACATCGCATACATGAGGGATACACACTCACCAATCAATGCATACACATCACATCAAAATATGGAACACTAAGTAAACATGAGGCTTCTACCAATACCATCATATATACACATGGGATATTAAACATGTCATGGAAGAATGCATCCACAAGTAAGAGTGGGAATAACATGCCAATTAAGAATATACTAAGAAACCACATGCACACATTGAAAATGCAATCCAACATACAAAGAAAGAGGAGAGGGATATCCTAAGATCTAGTGATGAAGTGTCATCATGGGTATAAAGAACCACATGGAGGTTGAGGAGTATACCCTCATCCAATGGGTGTCCTTAATGATAATGGTAAACTAGTCCAATATCCTTCATGATACTACCACATATCCTCATGGGTATACAAAAGAGTCTCATGGATAGCTCTTATTAGTATTTTAAATGTGTGAATCCTATATATTTTAAGTTATGTTTTATCTCAATCTCTTATTGGCAAATCATAGCTTACCAAACAAGTGGATGGGTCATGAAAGTCCACTTCATCCTAACCTAAAACCTTCACATCCATCGCCACATAGTTATACACATTGAAATTACATGGCACAAAAATGTAAGGTTCAAACATGAAACACATAGGCCCAAATGATTCACCATCTCATTTTTTAATAGATTTTTATTCTCACAAATACAATGCACAAACAAATGTAAAATTTAATATATTTTTTTAAGGAATTCAAGATTTTTTCCAAAAAAAACAATTTTAATAGAAAATTTTCTAAATTCTCAAACATTGAAAATTTGATTTTCAAGAATACCCTCTTGAAGCTAAGAGTCTCAAACACAATTTTTCAATCACATTAAAAATTTAAAAAAAATCACCATAATTTTGATGTAAAATAAAAAATGATAAAAAATAATAATGAAGATTATTAAAATTGAATTCAATCAATATAATCCACCAATACAATATTTATGAAAAAAGCATGAAGAAACAAGGGATACCTCTAATCCAAGCTCAATCCAGTAGAATTTGTTTGTTGTTGCCTACATATAGAAATCAACAAGCAATAGAAAAATATCTTCCAATCCTCACATCTAAACATGTAACCAAAGAAAATACCCAACCTTACAAACAATTTTCCTACCTCCCCAACACATACAACCAAAAAGAGGAAAAATATTGAGAGCGAGAGTACCAACAAGAGGAACAATATAATGCTTCCAAAAAAGAACTTTTTCCTGATATAAAAAATTTCACTTTATTCACATTTCAAACCAATTAAATGAATTTTGCATTTCCTTTTCACTTTTCTTTTCAAAATAGAACCTTTTAACTTTCCAACGTAAACTTTATGCAATATTTATTTTTAATAAAATGACTAAAGTTATCTAATAAACATTAAAATATTTCCAATGTATTTTCCTAGAATCAAATTTTTTCCTAATTTAATAATTTCAATAAAGACAAATATGGGAAAAACATGGCAAATGTATATGCATATTAATAAATCAAAATTTTAAGTAAATAATATTATTTCATTTTAATAGAATGACGAAATGTAAAAAATGACAAGAGTCAAATATTCTATGGAAAACATACAAACATATTTTATAGGTTTTTACATGAATCAATATTTGAGAATCAATTGATTTAACTTTACGTGCATAGGGCCACACAAGACTCATCTCATAACATAATCGAGTGAGATGGGGATAAGAAGATAACACTTTTATCCAAGACAATTGTCCTCAATTTGATACCATTTATGGTTGGATACTCAATAAAAATATTGAAAGCATCAACACAACACAAAATAGCTAAAGCACAATATATAGCAACTAATGAGATAATATCCACAAGATGATATCTTAATCTATGTTTAACTAAAAATCATCTAACACTAGATAAATTTAAGTACACAAATGTTTGATAAAATAAGTAAAGTGTCGAGCTCAAACAATATATGCATAATCACATATCATAGTGAAAACAATGAAGTCAAAACATTGTTGATTCCAAGCATCTCAAAGTTTACACACACATATATAAACTAGGTACACAATTCATACACCTCAATGATAATCCACAAGAACATCACCAACAAGTATGATAATAGTACCAAAGTACCAAAATGAGCCTAAGTGTATACAAATCCACATACATGAATTCATATACATGATCCATACAACTCAATGACAATACAAAATAACATAATTTGCAAGTATGATATACTAAAATTTGAAACATAAAATGAGTTGCAAAATGATACACAAACACTTGATGCCTTATTATACAAGCTAAAAATTAAAAGAGAAAAAGGTAACCCCATGGGATTATCTATGTCACTAGGAGGTGTGCCCTCATAGACACGAGTATAATGTAAATATGTACTAAATATGAAGTAGGCTTAGAAATTTCCAACTTAAATGTTATATTATGGGATTTTTATTTTAATTTGATTATAAACTCAACATATGGTGTATTATTATCAACAAAAATAATATGTTATTAAAAGGATTTATTGACGATGATTTTAACACAACTAAATCAACTATAATGCTAGAAATTCTACTTCTCTTGAAAAGATGAGAGGCTCCTATAGGAGTTAGCTCCAAGGTTCATTTTACTCAAGTACTGATTGAGTTGGAACAATTGAGTGGTCTATGTAATTTTTTTAACAAGGGGCCTTTGTTGGTAAATTTAACCCTGGACAAACATTTATAATCATGTGCTTTGAATATGCCAAATAGAGATTTAATTCTAGAATCTCTTGAAAGAACTACCTATCTAATCCTATTTTTAACAAGGCCTAATCTATTCTAGACTCACCTTGTAACTAGTAAGTTGCAAAAAATATCAAAAGGAGGGTTAGGGTTTAGACAAGTAAATATAAAATAGACAATGATAAGGTCAAAGTTATTCCTTAGCTTTGAAAGATCCAATGAAATAAAAATAACCAATACTGCAACAACTAGTATTCACACAATCATTCACAACACTAGTGCAAGAGTTTAAGGAAGAATCATAGTATAATGATGTTTCAAGTCAAATGCATTAGAACCATCATATTTCATGCATAGATTATATACATATCTCTATTATAACATCATTTAAAATATTTCACAAATTTATTCACTCATAAAGAAACAAAAGAAATTAAATCACTACTAGGGTTGAGAGCATTAAGAACCATCATTACAAAGTCTACAAGAGGGCTATAAATAGCCAATCTTGGGTGCCAAAAATGACCACAACCTCAACAACCTATTTGAATTCACTTTGACCCTTGGGGCTTAAAGTTATGATTTATGATACATAGGTTATTAAAAATAAATAATACACTTTCCAAAATAGACCTATGGGGGGAACACATCCCCAAGAATGGTGGTGCCATAACTATATGAGAGAAAAATAAAACATCTAGCCCACATGATCATTTTAAAAGAAGAATTATTTTACTGGGAACTAGGCTTGAAATCCCTTCAATGCATCTTGGATGAGATTGGATTTGGGTACAATTGTGTACTAGATCCTAATCTTCTTAGAGAATATTGTCCTTATAGATTCCATCAACTCCCTAATCTCTAGGACCATATATTAAAAAGACATTGATATTGTCTTTAACTCTCATTAGTTCATCAATGAGGTCTTCAGTAAGAAGTTTTATTGTATTCCCAATGAACTCTTTGATTATGACCTCAACTAAAAAGACCTTGCCGGGATTTTCCCAAAAGGTACATGGTAAAGCCTCAACAAAATTCTTGATTTTAGTCATAGCTACAATAACAACATCCTTCCTATTTACAAACTTATGCTTGCATTCTTTGGTCACCTTTATTATGTTCTTAGTGGCATTGAACCACTCCATTGAAAATTCAACTCCCATCAATTATTACTTTCTTACACTAAAATTTTATAAGTGGGATCCTTGCCATCCTTTTCAATACATGCAAGTTGTCCTCTATTGTGATACTTGATCTTCATCTATATTTTATTCAAACTATATCAAGACACTTTCTTCGTCACTACCTTTTCATAGCATTGGATTACTTCCCAAATCAATCTACCACCTTGTACCTCCAATGAGTTCTTCTATGAGGTCATGAAACTTTTACTCCTATATCTTGGACATGTTTCCCCTTATGTAATGATTTTAAAGTGGGAGGAATAGGGGAATTAACATCAGTGGACCCTATTACATAGTTGATACAAGCCTTGATCTCACTCACCTAAACTTGGAGTTCTACCTTGGCCTTTACATCTTTGTATATATGATTTAGTATAACAACTAATAAATCATTGAGGGATTGTCTCTCCTCCTCATTGGTCTGATGAACTAAGATAATGGTTTGCATCTAATATTCCTAAGGCTACATTTCTCCCTCATCTTTATCTACCAATGGTGTTGTCACTTGTGCATTCCTTACTCCTTGTGCATCCACTAAAATGGCAGATAAATTCATAGCTCTCTTCTTCCTAGGTTAGTCTTGGAGCATACATATTATCTTTTAAACTATTCTGACACATGTTGGTATAATCCTTACCTCTTTAAAATTGTGGAACTCAACCATATAGGCATGTTAGAATTTCTAGGAGTTAGATCAACACTTGTGTTGGGTGGAGTTGACTACCTTGGGGGATTTGGTTGCCTTGGAGGTGGTGAAGGAGGCTTAGATGACTCGATCTCTAGAGATGAAGGTGGAGAGGGTTCCAATGTCTTTGTGGCCATGTGTGGTCTACCCTCAAAGGAAGACATAATGCCTTGCATCAAACTCACATCAATTAACTTTGCAATTTACTCCTCCTTGTCCTCTATTTATTCTATAGGAGGGGTCTAGTAAGGAGAGGATTGAATTGGGTTGAGTAAAGGAGAGGAAAGGGAAGGTGGAAGAATAGGCCTTTGAGTGGGAGAAGTTGGTGATACATCAATGGTTTGTGTAGCTCCTCCTTGAGTTGCAACATTGTTCCTAGTTCTATCCCTTCTTTGTAGGGGTTCCTCTTCTTCCTCCTTCATCACTCATCACAATTATACACACCAAAATATTTTCCTCTTTGAATTTTCTTTTCATCCCACCTTTTCTCTACATTCTTGGAGGAGTCTTTTTACACCTTGTGTGATGAAGGAGCTTGAGTTGACTTGGGATTTTCTAGATAAGGATCATCCATAGAGTAGCGGTTCTTCAACCACTCCATAGTCCTTTGGATGATTATTTTGGTCATGTTCTGAATGGAGATATCCTCGTGTATCAAAAATTACACTTTGGTTATGGGCTTGTTATAGATTTTTTTTTTACTATAGGAAGGGTCCAACACATTTTTAAATTCATGGATTAATTTGGGAACCTTTTTCCAATCCACATCCTTTAACTAGAGGGAGAGACATTCCTTAGTAATATTTGATCCTCACCTCATGTTCATTAAGGTATTCTACCCAAAAATCTTCAATATTTGGCTTGTGTAAAAATAATGACCTAACCAACAAATTGATATTGCTAATGGGATAAAATATCTTTAGCCTCATATAAATGCATCATGAGTTGTGTCATTTCCAACTCTACATTCTTAGCATTTTGGATGCTAGAGCATGAATAATCCCCAACTTTAATAGGGAAAGAGACTATTTCCTTATGGTTGTTGGAAATCAATCTTTGTATCTCCACCACCTATCTGCATATCTCCAATATGATAGTTTTATCACTTGGGTACCTAGGGAGTCTATAGCTTTCTTTGTGGAATCCACCTATCCATATATAAGAGGAGGTTTTAAAATAGATGAAACGACTCCCTAAACCAACCATAACCTTGGTTTCTTCAAAAGATAACCTCTTGACAAAGTCATTCTTAAGGCATCTTAGTATTGTAGACATAAATGCATCATTAATCATGTTAAAATGTTTTTTTATCTTTCTTTCAACTTCAATTATGGGTAATTTTCATAGACCTTTGTCTCCCCCATATACATAGTTATAACTTTTTTAAGCCTTGGGAAGCTCACTTGATGAGCAAGTAAGCACACCAAGTATGATTTCATGTCAATCTTGTTGGTATCCCCTACCTTTATCAATTTTTCATGTAGTGTGTAAATGATCAAGGTAGCCCAGTGTATCATCTTTCCATATAGATATGCAGAATAAAAGAAACCATCCAGGGATAGAAGTACCTTGCATTGGGTAGCTTGAAGACTATATTGAGGAGGGTGATCATTTCCTTGGGATCCTCTTGGAATTTAATTTTATGAATGACCTTGGCCATTTTGATTGTTGGCTTTCTTTTATGCAACAAAAAATTTTCATTCACAAAGTTTGTTTCTTGCACAATGTGTCTTTCATAATATCTCAATGAATCCATATTGATTTTGTCACATTTCAAGCATAGGTAGGGAGTTTGAATACTATCTCAATTACATCTGAGTTGATCTCCAATATATTTTGGCTTGTTGGACCAAGTACTTTTCTTTTTCTCTTATCATAAGCCTTAACATGGGCTAACACTAGTTTAGGAGATCACAATAAAATTGGGAAGGCAACAACTTGAACCAATCCCAACTTTGTCATGCATTGAGCCATGGAGGTTCTTTCTCCCTCAACATTGAATCTCTACAAGAATTCTTGAGCATTCACATGTTCAAGATATGTGTCCTCAATATTTTCCAATGTAGAGAATATCTTTGATGCAAGGTAATAACCGTTTTCCTCATACTTCATCTATTTTGGTGGGGCTTTTTCTTCATGCACAAGCACTGTCAATCACACAAAATTTTACTAATATTGAAATCAATCAATTCATTCTATAATCAAATATGAGATCTTAACTTATTTCATTAAATATCATTATATTAAGGAATATGTCCAAAATTAAATAAGAAATATAAGAGGCCCATGAGTGTATATCCAATCTCATAAAGTTTCCAAGTAAAAATATTGATCTTAGAAATTCAATGGATAGGCCTATGAGGGAGTGTCAGAGTTCATGAATTAGGGATACCCAATGAGTACCTTAGGGAAGGGAAGTTTGATGTCATAGTAACATGTGCATAACACTTAAAACATATCAAGGTTGGAATTTGGGGTGACGACTAACTTGGCACGTGGATAATGGAACTCTAGAACTATGACTCCAAAAATGATATGACATTGAGATATGCCAAGGTTGGACTTCAATAAGGATGCTAAGAGAGTACCTAGATAAGGAAACTCTAAAAATATGACTTCAAAAAGAATACTACCAAAATACTAGTGGGATTAGGGTTTAGGCATAACATTGACTCAATACTTGAATAAGGGAACTTTAAAACTCTAACTCCAAAAATAAATTAACACTTAGGCTCATTAGGATTGGGCTTTAGGGAAAATGATAACTAAGTGTTGAAATAAGAGAACCTTGAAACTCTAATTTTGAAATGATGAAAATTTCCCTAAGGATAGAAACTAGCTAGACCCATGTACACCCAAGAGGACATTACCATCAAGGCTTCAAAGATGCAACCTAAAGAAAGCTAGGGTTAAAAAAATTGATAGATTAATGAAATGATAACATTATCAAGATGACATTGAGGAAAAAGGTTCACAACTCCAAACAATGGATTTTTTGAAAGGGAATAATAAGAAAATAATGAGCACACAAGACGAATGGACCATGACACCCAAAACACACACAAAACATGAAAAAACAAACCAACTCACAAAAAAGAAACCTCAAATAAATAGAAGGAAAAACAAACAAATGTAAACTAGAAATTGACATGCAAAAAATACAACACATGACACATTAGAAAAACTAACAAAGACATGACCAAGGAAGAAAAAACCTACCTGGTTACACCAACAAGCATGAAATGAGAAATAAGAACACAATGAGCCAACATGCATGAACAACATGCATTGCAACATAAAAACTTTGCTGCCAATGAATTCCTCCAGTTAGTCATGAACAACATAAGAGGGTTTTTACATTGCTAGAGCACAAGAGAGCGAAAAGAAAAACACAAAACAATAAAAAATAAAATGAAGCAATGGACAATAGGGGAAATCACACATGTGGATAGACTTACATTAATGCAGAGCCAAAGGGGTAGGTCGGGATGATGTCACACCATTCACACTAGAATTTCTAAACTGATCCCACAGGCATGTGGAGATGAAAAAATTGATAGGTTAATCAAAAGGCATGTCAAGATTTTGAGATTTCCTAGTGGGTATTCATGAATGGCCAACCCTAAAAGTTCAAAAAAATATAATATACCCAACAAACCACAAAAACAAGCAAAAGGAATAAAGCCAAAACCAATAGGGAAGGAAGTAAGCAAACAAAAAAATAAGGGAAAGAATAGAGATTTTTTTTTTAATGATTCTAGCATCATATATTCCTAAGTATACATTATATATTCTTAAGGATAATAATGATAAGCACTTGTGACATGCTTAAACTTAACATTAGTCTTAATTAATACCTTTACCTCTCTTAACTAGAATGAAGGGGTTTCCCCCTATGTAGTTATTACTATAAATAAGGAAGAGAAATCTCTCCCACATCATCATATCATCAAATATTGAATTCATATATTATTATCTAATTAGTGGAGGTCAGTCCCTCGAAGTGGTCTACTTTATTATTTATTTTTACATTTATTTCCAATAAATATCATAATAAGTGGTGTAAGAGCTACAATTTGGGTCAATATTTTTTATTTCACTATAACTTACAGATCATTACGAATTTCAACATATTTTTGAGGTAAAAAAAGTACCTACCAAGAATAATTGTTGAAAAATGGAGGTAATTATGTAGCTTAAAACTTGTAAAACTATGAGATTGTAGATCTAATTAAGTTTTCTTTGTTACAAATTCTTTGTGTATGATTAACTGTTTAGATCAATTTTACCAATTGTAGAAAGAGATAGAAGATTGTAGAAGAATGAGACAAGAAGATAGAAGTGACACAACATATACGTGGAGAAACCCTTTCAAGAAAAAAAATCCACCACTAGAATCAATAGTGCTTGTATTATTTAACCTTAGAACAAGATTACAATAATTTTGTATCAATCCTTGATTTGTATGCTTCCTTGTCTTCAACAATCCTTCTTCACAGCCTGCAATAAACTCTGATAAAACTCTCTTCAACTTGCTGCAATTAATAGACAATTATGAGCATTGTAAACTCCAAAGAGTTTATCAAAACAAGAGCACAAATCTCCTCACAAATATCTATGCCTAGATTGGGCAAGTAGATTTCCACACTGTAACATGAAGTCAAAACCAAAGTCTCCTCAATTTAGGCGCCCCAAACTAAACACTTAACTGATCGTTGGTCAAGAAAATATCTTCCAAGCTTCTCCTCAAAGTTGGCACCCAAGAATGGTCCCACTTAACTGAGCCTTGTAAATATATTTTCATGCAAAAGGTGTTAAATCAAAGATGCCAACTTCGGCGCCCAAGGTGGGTCCAAATCAATCTTTGTTAATTGAAACATATCTCTCCATCAATTCATGCAAACATTATACATGATTGATCATCCCCACTTAACTGAATGTATCCACCTATTATTTTTCATACAACTGAAGTCATTAGTCATGCAACTCAAGTCATCTGAAGTCAACTAACATTCAATTAAACTAACTACATGCAACTGAAGATAACTGAACTGAACTAAACTAAACTGAACTGATACTGAACTAAACTGAACTAAACTGAACTAAATTGATACTGAACTAAACTCCACTCATGTAAATTTCAATCCCTAATTTGTAGGATCTTTACATGCATTACTGAAGTGTTATTTATCCTCCAAACAATTAACTTAAGGAAGGTGTGTTCCACCTTCCATGTGGGTACCCCATGTGCTCCTATTTTGTAGGAGCTCTTCTTGGGCGTCCCCACATGTTCCTATCATTTAGGAATAATTACAAATGTCAATTTACAAGTTCATTTCATTCAAATTTAATCTATTTCTAATCCTAGTGTTGGGGAACACTTTCCAAGGACTTAGAAGATACATGAAATATGTTTAGGATTGGAATTAAATGGCATCCTATTACAGACATTCTCCCACTTGACATTATACATTGCAATTATTCTAAAGAAGGAATCATTATTATAAATCAAGTACAGGACTCAAGGCCAATGGCCATCCTGCACCAAGAGAACTTATCTGTAGGAACTGGTTTCATAAGATAATCTGCAACATTGATTAAAGTGTCAAATTTCTTAATCAATACCTTCCCACTCTCAACCATTTCTCACACAAAGTGATATTGAAAATCAACATGCTTAGTATGAGCATGATACATAGGATTTTTGGCTAAACAAATAACACTTTGAGTATCACATTCAAGTTTAATTTGCTTGCAATTAAAACCAATACCTTTCCCAAGTCTCTATAACCAAACTGCCTCTTTAGAGGCATGTGTAGCAACCGTGTACTTTGCTTTTGTGGTGGACAAAGCAATTGTGGGCTGCCTCTTACTCATCCAACTAAACATAGCTCCAAACAAAGTAAACACATAGCCACTTGTCGACCTCTGACTGTCTAGGTCTCCTACCCAATCTAAATCAACAAAAACCTGTATGTCCAATGATTTTTGCACAATATCAATATCATTAGCACCATGATAAACCAAACTCAGAAGTACCTCATAAATATCTATAAACACCCTCTTAACATAAGTCCAATGTTCTTTACTAGGGTTAGACATAAACCTACTTAGAACTCCCACTACTTGGGCTATATCTGGTCTCGTACAGACCATTGCATACATTAAACTACCAACTGCACTAGCATATGAAATTTCTGACATTTCCTCATAATCAAAATTAGATTTAGGACTCATGTCTAAACTTAACTTCATGCCAACTAGTAAAGGAATATTAATTGGTTTACTATCCTGCATGTTAAATTGTTTCAAAATAGTATCAACATAGTTGCCCTGACTTAAGCAAAGATTTATGTTACCTCTATCTCTTTTGATCTCCATACCAAGGATATATTTTGCAGCCCCTAGATCTTTCATCTCAAATGTGCTAGAGAGTTGTGCTTTCAATTCTTTGATCATTACCTTGATGTTACCAATAAACAACATGTCATCAACATACAAGATAATAATTAAAAGTTGATCATCAAGACATTTCATGTAAACACAATGATCTTCCTCACTCCTAACATAACCAATTTTTAATGCAAAAGCACCAAACTTCCAGTACCACATTCTTGGTGACTGTTTCAATCCATAGAAAGATCTTTTTAACCTACAAACCAATTCTTTTTTTCCTTTTACAACAAAACCATCAGGTTGCCTCATATAAATCTCCTCATCAAGATCCTCATGCAAAAAATCAATTTTCAAATCCATTTGCTCTATCTCAAAATCATAAGCAGCAACAATAGATAAAAAGAATCTAATAGAAGTTAATTTAGTAACAGGAGAAAAGATTTCATTAAAGTCAACTCCCTCTCTTTGGGAGTAGCCCTTGGCTACTAATCCAGCCTTGTACCTTTCGAGATTACCATCTACTCTAATTTTCTTTTTAAAGATCCATTTACAACCAATGGCCTTTCTTCCTTTGGGAAAACTCCCAAGATCCCATGTGTCATAAGTATCCAAGGAATCCATTTCCTCATGCATATCATGTGACCAAAGCTTGTTCTCATCTGAAGACACAACTTCCCTGTAAGATCTAGGTTCATCATTAGTACTCATCAAAGCAAATATACAATAGAAATTAGGTGGGCTATACCTATCAATGAGATTTTGTTGTCTTGTGGATCTTCTCAAAGAGGGTTCTTCTTGTTCCTCAATATGCTAATCATGAGCATGTATCTCAGAAGAACTCTATAAAATCTCCTCATGCAATCCATCCAATTGTTCTTAAACATGTGCATCTTCTTGTTTCTTAGTATTTATCTCAAAATGCACTGTTCGAGAAGTATCCTTCTCCTTTGGTTGTTCTTCTCTTGAATAAGATCTAAATTCCCTGAAAATCACATCTCAAGATTAAAAAAAAATTGGGTTAGAGGATTCCAAACCTTGTAACCTTTTACATTTTCACCATTACCTATGAATATACATTTATGTGCTTTTGGATCCAACTTAGACTTGTTTTCTTTAGGCACATGAACAAAATCCTCACAACCAAAGATCCTTAAATGTGCAACACTAGGTTTCCTACCTAACCACATTTCATAAGGAGTTTTATCTTCAATAGATGAACTAGGAGATCTATTGATTAAATAACAAGAAGTACTTATAGCCTCGACCCAAAGGCACCGATCTAGCTTAGCACTACTTAACATACTCCTAGCTCTTTCCATTAAGGTTCGGTTCATCCTTTCTGTTACTCCATTTTGTTGAGGTGTATATGGAGTAGTTTTCTGTCTCACAATTCCTGCATGCTTACAATAATCATCAAATTACTTAGAACAATATTCACCACCATTATCTGATCTCAACACTTTTATCTTATGATCTTATTGTTTCTCAACCAAAGCCTTAAATTCTTTAAACTTATTAAACACATCAGATTTATTATGCATAAAATAGATCCAAGTGTATCTTGAGACATCATCAATAAATGTGACATAATATCTAGATTTTCCAATAGAGTCAATATCCACAGGGCCCATTACATCTGAATGAATAATCTCTAATAATCTTTTAGCTTTATTCTTTCCATTAGGAAATGAAGATCTAGATTGTTTTCCAAACACACAATGCTCACAAAAATCAATTTTGCCAATATTATAATCAGGAATATCGTCAACCAATTTCTTATTAAGAATGGTCCTAAGACCTTTTTCACCAATGTGGCCCAATCTATGGTGCCACAACATACATGTATTTTCAGCTTCAATTACATTGGCTGATTTATTCAAATTGGAGGTATTAAGCTTAAACAAAGTCCCAATCCGAGATCCTTTAGCAACCACCATATTCCCTTTTACCAATCTACAACCACCTTTTTCAAATGTCACATGCATTCTAGAATCATTGAACTTAGATACAGAAAGTAGATTTCTTGCAAGTCCTAGAATATGTAAAACATCATTAAGGGTCTTAACCCTACCATCACTGAAACACAACTTTACCTCTCCTTTTCCCACAACCTTTGTTGTGCTATTATCTCCAAAGAAGACATTCCCTCCATCATATTCAATATACTTAGTGAACCAATCCTTGTTAGGAGTCATATGATAGGAGCAACCTGAATCAATAAGCCAAGAGTTATCACAAACAATATTAGATGAAATGACCAATGCATCATTACTGTCATCCAAGGATTTCTTTGTAGAAGCATAAAAACTCTTTTTCTTGTTCTTACAATCCTTCTTTACATGTCCAGGTTTCCCACAATTCCAACACTTTACCTTACTCTTACTAGGGGTTTTAGACCATCCTTTGGACTTACCCTTTCCTTTCTTGTCTCCCTTAGGTTCGCTTTCCTTAGGCCTACCTCTTACAAACAAGGCATCTTGGGATCCCATTTTAAACTTTCTCCTCATATCCTTTGATAGGAGAGTAGGAATTATATTGTCCATCTTAGGATTTGCACCACTACCACTGATAGCAACAATTAGATTTTCCCAAGACTCTGGTAAAGAACAAAGTAAAAAAATGCATTTATCTTCATCTTCTAGATTTACATCTATAGATGCTAACTGACTTAGAATCAAATTAAAAGCATTTAAATGATGTGTAACATAATCACCATCTTTCATCTTTAAAGAATACAACTTATTAGTAAGACTTTTGGTTTGATAGATATCACCTATCCGCTTCCACAGTTTATATGCAGTAGTTTCATTTGAAACATTCAAGAGAACAACATCAACAATACATAATCTTATGGTTCCTCTTGCCTTCTTATCAAGCTCAGCCTAATCCCCATCTGACATCATTGTAGGTGACTTTGTCTCATTAGCTAACCATTGATCTCTCTCTTCATGGAGATCCTCCATTTTTAGTTTCCACATCTCATAACTAGATCCATTGAATCTTTCAATATCTAAACAAGAAGTAGAACTCATTGTAACACACTTATTTTACAAATCATTAATAAAACAATAGTAAAAGCTCCCACTATAGCTAAAAAACCTTCAAAATTTTAAGAGAAAGGTGTCCCAAACTCTACCCAATCATTAGCTCTGATACCAAATGTTGAAAAATGGAGGTAATTATGTAGCTTAAAACTTGTAAAACTATGAGATTGTAGATCTAATTAAGTGTTCTTTGTTACAAATTCTTTGTGTATGATTAGCTGTTTAGATCAATTTTACCAATTATAGAAAGCGATAGAAGATTGTAGAAGAATGAGACAAGAAGATAGAAGTGACACAACATATATGTGGAGAAACCATTTCGGGAAAAAAATCCACCACCAAAATTAGTAGTGCTTGTATTATTTAACCATAGAACAAGATTACAATAATTTTGTATCAATCCTTGATTTGTATGCTTCCTTGCCTTCAAAAATCCTTCTTCACAACCTACAATAAACTCTGATAAAACTTTCTTCAACTTGTTGCAATTAATAGACAATTATGAGCATTGTAAACTCCAAAGAGTTGATCAAAACAAGAGCACAAAGCTCCTCACAAATATCTACGCCTAGCTTGGGAAAGTAGAGTTCCACACTGTAACATGAAGTCAAAACCAAAGTCTCCTCAATTTAGGCACCCCAAACTGAACACTTAACTGATCGTTGGTCAAGAAAATATCTTCAAAGCTTCTCCTCAAAGTTGGCACCCAAGAATGGTCCCACTTAACTGAGCCCTTTAAATATCTTCTCATGCAAAAGGTGTTAACTCAAAGATGCCAACTTGGGCGCCCAAGGTGGGTCCAAGTCAATCTTTGTTAACTGAAACATATCTCTCCATCAATTCATGCAAACATTATACATGATTGATCATCCCCACTTAACTGAATGTATCCAGCTGTTATCTATCATGCAACTAAAGTCAACTAGCATTCAACTAAAACTAACTACATGCAACTAAAGATAACTGAACCATAGTTGAACTAAACTGAATTGATACTGAACTAAAATGAACTAAACTGAACTGATACTAAATTGAATTGAATTGAATTGAATTGAACTGAACCAAACTCCACTCATGTAAATGTTAATCCCTAATTTGTAGGATCTTTACATGCATTACTGAAGTGTTGTTTATCCTCCAAACAATTAACTTAAGCAAGGTGGGTTCCACCTTCCATGTGGGTGCCCCATGTGATCCTATTGTGTAGGAGCTCTTCTTGGGCATCCCCACATGTTCCTATCATTTAAGACTAATTAAAAATGTCAATTTACATGTTCATTTCATGTGAATTTAATCTCTTTCTAATCCTAGTGTTGGGGAACACTTTCCAAGGACTTAGGAGATACATGAAATATGTTTAGGATTGCAATTAAATGGCATCCTATTACCAACAATAATCATCCATATATTTGATAGAAATATAACTTCATGGATAAATCTCATGGAAAAACAATTTAAACTTCATAATATACCAGATAATGTAATGGTTGATAATGTAATGTAATGGTGCCAATGGAAGATGAGTACAAATCAAGGGCATGTGCTTAGTTGGAAATAATTTAGTAATGAATTAGTAAAATTCTATGAGAAACCATGCAATGGAAGTTATTTTATCCAACTAACAAATTTAAAACAATTAAGATCTATAGCCGAATATAATGTTGAGCATCTGATATTAGGAATTTAAGCTCTCGAGGTGACATCTTATTATAGGCTACAATTATACATCAATGGAACTAATGACCAAATTCAACATAGTGTTCATTTGTTGGAACCTTGTATAGTTAGGAAAGCTAGGCACAAGCATTGCACATTGAGAAACAAAACACCACGAAAAGTATCAGACAAGGTGAAGCTATAAGATTAAATGACAACAATGTGACTAATCCTACTAAAAGAAAAATGGAAAATTCCTTTAACTTAAGAAAAAATAGCAAGATCTCTCCTCAACAAGAGAGAGAAAAGAGAAAAAGGTCTATGTTGGGATTGTGATAGCAAATGGTCAATGGGTCATAAGTATTCTAGACATGAAAAAATACTAACAATTATTAAGAATGAGGTTGAAGAAAAGGGAGAAGTACCTAAAAATAACTAAATAAAGAACTTAAGCATGATAATTCCAAGGAAAAGAAAGCACTACTTATCCCTACATGCATTGAATGATACAAATTCACCATAAACACTCAAAGTAATTAGTTATATAAAAAGGTTAATACTGACAATAAACACAACTTCATTGATAAAAGATTAGCTAATGAGCTCAATTTTTTTGCTTATCTAGTCTCTAATTTTCAAGTCAAGATAGTTGATGGGAAACAACTCCCTTGTGGTGGTAAATACCATCATGTAGAACTCTCAATGGGAAATTAACAACTAGATTAAAAAATGTTTTCTATTGCTATTAGAGGAGTAGATGTAGTTTTGTTGTGCGGTGGATTAAACAATTAGGAACATTGTCTTTCAATTTTCAAGAATTATCCATGGATTTTATTACACATGGAAAAAACTATGAACTTATGAGGATACAATCATGGTCAAGTAGCTTCCATAGGATGGAGACATTCCTCAAGAAAGGTTCTTATAATATAGGGGGTCAATTAAATATTTTATAGAAGCATGAGATGTGACCACTCAAGATCGACCAAAATTTAAGAGATTATCAAACACCGATCAACAAATATTTCAAGAATCCAAGGTTGTGCCTCTAATCAGTGACCATAATCATGACATTGAAATTACTAAGAAGCATTGTTCATCCCAAAAAAGGTGCCTATTTTAACAAAATGGATGATTCATGGAGAATGTGTTGACATTACAAGGAGCTACACAATATTACTCATAAAGACGCTTGTTTCATATTCTTATTAATGAATTGGGAGATAATTAAATCTATGCAAAATAATCCAAATGTGTCTTTAGGGTGAAAGAAGTAGAAGGATATGTTATGCCACTTGAAGGTGTTAAAGACCCTAAGAAGGTTGTAGAATTAAAAGAGTGGCAAAAACCTACAAATATTAAAAGTCTGAGAGAGTTTTGGGGCCTAACAAGATACTATATAAGAATTTTCCACATACCTATTGTCATATAAATAAATATTTCTTTTAGGAAGGTATTAAAGTGACCATCCAAAATTTTGTGGCTGAATGTTTGATATACCAATGAAATAAAAGGGAAATAGTAAAGACTCCATGCCTCTTACGACTATTAGGAATTCCAACACAACATTGAGAGGAAATACCAATGGAATTCATTATGGAGTTTCCAAATTCAAATAATCTTGATGTAATTTTAGTTGTGATGGATATATTCTTTAAGTATGCACCATTTTGTGAACTCTCTCATGTATCTTGTGCTAGTACTATGAAAAATGAATTCATGCAAAATATACAAAAACTTCATGGAATTCCCATAATCATATTAAACAAAATAGTCATCTCAAAATTCCTAATCAAGTGAAAGAATTTACCAATTGAAGATGCAACATAGAATGATGAACATTTCATATGAAAAATTTAGAGTTGCTAAGTGTTGAGGGCAACACTTTTCTAAAGGGGATGAAAATGTTATGATTTTAACAACATATATTCCTAAGTATATATTATATATTCATAAGTATAATAAGGATAAGCACTTGTGGCATGCTTAACCTTAAAATTAGTCTTGGTTAATACCTTAACCCATTTAAGTAGAATGAAGGGGTGTGACCCTATATAGTTATCTCTATAAATAATGAAGAGAACTCTATCCCATACCATTATATCATCAAATATTGAATTCACATATTATTACCTGATTATTGGAGGTCATCCCCTCAAAGTGGTCTATTATATTTATAGTTTTAACATTTATTTCTAAAACATATCATAACAAAGAAATCCCCCCACCCCCTCCCACGGGCCCACTTTTATCTTAGGAAAATGGGGTGTGTGTGTCTAAGACACAACAAGATCCTCATCATGCAAGTATATATGGTAATTTGATGTAGTCAAGACCGGGGAACCTTATCAGGCTACCCAATCTTGCAACCTAATCAATCCAAATTCTCAAACTCCAAATTTGTGCACATTCACTTAATTAAAACCATAGAAAAACCCACTTAAATAACATTCAAAAACTCATGTAGACAACAACAAGATTTATGCAAGTCATCTATCTCATATTCACTCTTCAAAGCTACTAGAAAGCTACAGGCACGAAACCCAAACTCTTCATTAACAAAAACCCATGAATGAATATTTCAAATCTGCTGCAAATATTTTTATTACCAACAAAAAGCATAAAAAGACACACATTTAATCCTTCATATAAGCCCCATTTGCAACAAAAATCATCTATAAGCAAGATTAAGAACAAATATGCAAAGTTACACCACAAACCCGTCACTTTCTTCTTATCATTTCTCCCTCATTCCATTGTATGATCTTCTAATTTTTTTGGGGGTTTTGGGTGTCTTCTTTCCAGCTTTCTAAAACAATTTGAATTTTTTGATTTCGTTACCATATGAGAAAGTTACGCCTATTTTTCTAAGACTGGTCCTCTCAGTTACGACTTCTAACCATCTTCCTCTACCATGAAATGTCATTCAAACCTCTGTCTCCTCCATTATGGAATGGTAATTCATGCAAATTGTCCTCTTCAATGTTTTTTTTCACAAAAAATTCAAATCTTTTTCAAAATTGTCATCCACTCCCCCTTTTTGGCACCTCCACTCCCACAAACTTTTATTCTCTTTCTTTTTATTTAATCCAGGGAGTTAAAATAGCAATAGAAAATTAATATCCCAACTTGGGCATTGGATTTACATTCCAAGTGTAATGTGAAATTTCACCAAATGCCTTCACATTTAATCTAAATTTGGAGAAAGAAGGGGCCTTTTCAAGGTTTCTGAAGGAGAGTTACTTAATGCCTGCAAGACCACAACCAAAGCCAAAAATCAAAGGAGAATAAAATAAATATTTTTTTGGTGTGTAGGATTGCTCATGCACCCAGATGCTCCTACATCATAATTCTCAACTTGTATTACTTGGATAATGATCTCCAACATATCTAAGTGATGCAATTCACTTAAACAATGTCATAATTCATAGAAAATAAAATGGAAATTAAAGAAAAGATGTAGAAAATCACTATGCATTCACATTAAGCACAAGATAAACAAGAATGTTAATTCTACTCAATGAAAAATTATGATAAATAACTAAGTGTGTAAAATATAGTAAGACTAATAATGATGATTTTCATGAGTAGAAAAGGGATAACACATATTTCTCAATTTTCCTAGACTATGCAAGAAGTGATGTCAAATACATGAAGCATGTTGATATGTTATGAGATTTTGTGTATCTATATAATGATGTATAATGCATATATATGTATAGATGAAGGCCAACAACTAAGAGCCATATCTATGCGAACATGTGTCTAATGTGTCTAGTGATGTAGTATGTGTGGATAGGATGCTAGCAAGCATTGAACCCATAGCGTGTTAATATATATGACATGAGACACCACCATGTGCTAGATCCATGGTGCCAAGTACATCAAAATTGAATGAAAATATTTATTGTGGTGTGAGGCACCAAGTGTTATGCATGTATGGTGGCATTTTTCATTAAGGATTCGATGCCACATGTTGCATAGGTATGTTTTGATGCTAGGTATCATAATCAAAGTTTAGGACTAAATGATCATCAATATGGACACAAGAATGAGGAAAAGTGCTCAAAGGTAACACATCATGATGCACATGCACATTACATTTGCTAGTCATATAAATAGTAGAGGAAACATGAAACTTATGGAAAAATTAAGCGTGTCTAAAATAGAATTATATGTGAGAAAATTTTGTGAAGGAGAAGAGCTCACAAACATGAAAAAATGCCTTTATAAAAGGCATTGCCATCCACAAAGATAAAGAGATGTGAAAACATCAAGAATGAGGGGATCAAATAAAACAAAGTGTATAATTACATCAAAATGGGTAAAATATGCATGAATAAAACTTAAAGGAAAATGTGTATGAGAATCCATGACAAACGATATAACAAGAATGCACAATCCAAGGGTATGTGTGTAAGGACCAAATAGATAACAAACAATGAATGCCCAAATTTCTAATTAAAACATAATGAGGTACAATGGAGGATGGATCCAAATCCTAATCAAATCTAAAAGAAAGATGCAACAATAAAAATATCATTTCTAAGAACCCTGAAAGATGGATAGATCTTAAGGGAGGAATCCTATATTGTGTAAGAATGTCAAGTTCATTAAAAATGTATGAGATAAACTTCGCTTAAATATACATCTAGAGGCTAATTAATTAAATTAAATAATCATCTAAAAATTTTAACCTAGATAAATGTGTAGGGACTTGAAATGATAACTATTGAATAATATCTAGAAATTAAGTAAATTTATATGTGATAATTAGTTGGATTCTAAAGGTGGGAAAATGATGTTGAAGATGCCAATAATTGATTCACTGCAATGTTAGATTTTAGGGTTGGTATAAGTGACTCACAAAATCTACAAATTGATCATGTTTCACTTTGGTTTAGATTTGTGCTTGTAGAACCAATATCTAGGAGTGTCAAAATGGTCTACTGTGTTGACCTCAACCTATACCTATGGGAAATGAACCTGTAGAAAACTAACTTTGGAATTTGGTCACCTTAATCTTCTAATATCTAAATTTTGGTAATTATTGATGGTGTTTACAAATATCTTTGAGGAATTTGTTGAATCATGAGGCTCACATTTTGCCTAGATAGACCCCTAATTGGATTGAATCACCAACTTTGGAGGACATTAGTCAAGCATGCAATGGGCCTGGGTT